>PVKE010008654.1:0-35394 GCA_004027555.1 Craseonycteris thonglongyai
AAATCTAAAAAAAAAAAAAAAAATCTTAAAAAAAATTCAGGTCGTTTTCATCTTAACTTTTTCACTTAGCCTTTTCAGCACTTCCAAAGAGTCAACTTGGTTGTCCAGTTAGTACAAATTCATAATGAACAATCCCTCTGATAAAAAAAAAAAGGTTAGCAACATAATTTTGACTCAATTTGGACTGATGAAATTTTTTGGTCACGGAGAATTGGCTGACGTCCATTGAGCACTTTGACACTTTGTTTCAGGATTGTATTGGCACACTCATGTTTCATCACCAGTGATAACTTGGTCCAAAACCTGGCCTTGCCTCTCCAAAAGGTCTTGGCAAACTTCAACTCCCTTTGCTTTTGTTCATCAGTGAACTCCTTTAGGACCATTTTTGCACACAACTTTCTCATGCCAAGATTTTCAGTTCAGATTTTCCTGTTTCTCTATCGACGCTTACTTATTCTGCTTGCTTCTCAGTCAGCCAAAGATTCTGACACACAATTTGACAAATTTTTGCAATGTTTTTGTCGGTTCTGCTCATTACTGGCCACCCTTGACCTCTCATCCTCAGTGATGCTTTCTCTCCCCTCAGAAAAATGTTTAATCCATTTGTACACTGCCATTTCTTCATGGCATTATGCCCATAAACTTAGAATAACATGTTCCTGATTTCACTTCCACTCTTGCCAAGTTTAACAAGAAAATCAATGTTTGTTCATTGCTCTAACTGAAGCTCCAACATTCTTGCAACAGCTCACAAAAACATGCAACAATAATAATGAACACCACTCAGCAAGACACTGCCACATGTCAACATGGACAAAGCTGTGAGACACTGACATACCAAGGTTATGAAAACTTACCAATTTGTTTGCAGTTTCTGCCAACATAAACGCACAGTGGCAAGTTCTTGAACTTAATTGTCAGACCGTGTGTGTGTGTGTGTGTGTGTGTGTGTGTGTGTGTGTATGTGTGTGACATTTTCTATATCCATTCATCATCCATCAGTAGACCTTAAGCTGATTCTGTCTTGGCTACTGTAAATAATGCTACAATGAACGTGAGAGTGCAGATACTGCTTCAAGGTCGTGATTTCATTTCCTTTGGAAACATACCCAGAAGTGGAATTGCTGGATCATATGGTAGTTCTATTTCAAATTTTTCAAGGAAACTCCATACTATTTTCCATAGTGACTGCATCAATTTCACATTCCCAACAACAATGCACAAGGGTTCCCTTTTTTTCACATCCTCACCAACATTTGTTAGCTCGTCTTCTTTTTTTGTTGACTGCTAATTATTTTATTGTTAAATCTCTTGTCTTTTTTATGATAACCTGTTAACAGGTGTGAGGTGAATCTCACTGTGCTTTTTTTTTTTCCTTAAGATTTTAGTTTTTGACAGAGATAGACAGAGAGAGAGAGACAGAGAGAAGTGGGAGGGCTCAGAGCAGTCTCCATAGTTGTACGTCATCAGTTTTCAACATGGTTTCATTCCACACAGGTGGACAAGGGCCGTACAAGGCAGGAACCAGGCTAGGGGTCCCCACATGAGAAGCACACTCCAGTTCATCATATGGGTCTGCATGGGCTGGGGCTGGGATTTGATCCTCGGTCCCCAGGGCTGCAAAGCAAGCACTTAACCCGCTGAGCCATCCCAGCCTCCCCAGTTTTGATTTTCATTTCCCTGTTGATTAGTGATATTGAGCATCTTTACATGTACCTCTTGGCCATTTGTGTATCTTCTTTGGGAAAATGTCTTTTCAATTCCTCTCTGCATTTTTAAATCAGATTGCTTCTTTTTGCTATGAGTTCTTTATATTTTGGGGATAATAATTTCATGTCAGACTCATGATTTGCAAATATTTTCTCCCATTCCTTTTCATTTTGTTGAGTTTCTTTTGCTGTGCAAGCTTTCAGTTTGATGTAGTTCCACTTGTTTATTTTTGCTTTTGTTGCCTTTGCTTTTGGTGTCAGAAACTTTGTAATCTTTGACCAACATGTCCCCATTTCCCCCTCCCTCCAGCTAAATAGATTTTTTAATGGAAAAATGTTGTTTCCCATGCTTCCTAATTCTGTTCATTGAATAATTCATCCTTCCCCTCAGATTTTAAGTGCCATTTTTGTAGAAAATGCTTACATATATGGTCTATACTTTCTTTATTGCTGCTTATATAATATAATGTATACTCCTGCCCCAATACAACTGTTTTTTCCATTTTAAAAAAAAGTTTTTTTTAATGGTTAAATTTATTGGGGTGACTTTTTTTTTTTTCAATTTTAAAATTTTATTTTTTATTAAATAACTGTTTTTAATTACTGTAGTTAATAAAAGATCTTCATATTCACAAGTCTCCTTCATTATTTTCCTTCTTCATCATTTTCTTTGCTATTTTCATGCATTTTTTCTGGATATATTTTTAAATCCTTTACACAAGGCATGGAGTTACATTAAAATTAAACATTTTTTAGACAGAATGATCTTTATAATATTAAGATTCCAACCCAGAAACAGGGTATAGTTCACCATTTATTTAAATCTTCATGGTTTGCAACAAAATTATTCTCTTTCATATGAATCCTACATATTTTTTGCAAATTTTTGTTCCTTTTGTGAGTGAAATCTTTTTTTCATGATGTTCTGTAGATGATTATTGCCAATATATAGGAAAAAGCCATAACCTGCTTTTGCCTGTTCCATATGTAATATTTCACAAATATCATTGCACAAGACCATGCTCATTTTCATTATCATTGAGATATTTTCATATGTGCTGCCAATGAAAGCAAAGCAATAGCCTTTTTCTTTTCTAACATTTTATTTCAAAAAGTTTTAAACGTACAACAAACTTAAAAGAATTTGACGATAATAACCTGTACACCACCACCGAGATTCTACCACTAACATTTTTCTGTACATTTGTATTTTTATTATCTCCCTACTGTGGTTTACCCTTCGCTAATGTATCCTTCACATTGTTGAAATAATTATCTATCTAACCATGAAAGCCTCCAATATTTCCCTCTGGGACAGAGGCCAAATTCTTCGCATAACATATGAGGCCCTTCACAAGTTGACCCCAACCCACCTTTTCAGTATCACTTCCTATAACTCCTCTCTTCTTTGTACATAAAGTGTTCTTTATCTGAACAGCTCTTATCCAGCCTCAATAAAATCCTATTTACCCTCATCCCCAATTTTAGATATCACCTCCATCGCCAAGCCTTGCCATGCCAGCACTCTATTGGCTACATTATTTGCTCCCATAAAGATCCAATAAAGCTTTGCCTATGCATCATAATATACTGTAAATAGTTTTATATGTCTGTCTCCCCATTAGACCATGAGATCATCAAAAGCACATAACCCTGCTTCATTCTTCTCTGTATCCTGCTGCCAAACAGGGTGTCTGACACACTGTGAGTCTCAATAGACCTTGGGCACAGGGGATAAGACTCAAAGATGACAGAGATACACACACAGAACCCTCAGCTCCCTGGAAGACTATCTTGGAGTCTGAGAAAGCAGTGTACCCACCTGTACAGGCATGCCCAGATCTAGCTTCAGCCCCAAATAGGGGTCGATGAAGATGGTGAGGATGGGCTCTGAAGGGTCCTGGGCAAAGTGTTCCAGAATGGCATCATGTTCCCCTGTCCACTTGGCATCTGCCAGTCCTGTCAGCACAGCTCGAGACAGGAAAAGGGGCTTCTACAGACAGAGAACATAGAGGCAAGAAAAGGTACAGCTATAAGATGAGTCATTTTTCCCATCCACAATCACATGTGAGGACATGGGAGGACACGGGAGATGAGAGAAGTCAGACAGGTACCGGATGGCAAAGAGAACGCTGAGGATAAAGAAATACAACAATAAGATTCTTCTAACTCTTTGAATAAAAACAGAATGGATCATAGAGGAAAACTAAGAGTTTTCCTCATTTCCTTTCAAGGAAAGTTATCCTTCCTTGGGATATTCTCTTCCCAACATATTTAATTTATGCCTCAACCTCAAAAGTGACCCTCAACCTCAAAGACAAACTAAATTAAAGGAACATATTAGCCTAAATCAAGCAATTAGGAGCAAGATGACAAGATGGAAAAGGGATAAGGGTGTAAGAGCAATTTCTTCATGACATAGCTCTCTCAGGATACTGAAATAAGTATGAAATATTGGTTAAAAGTCAGAGGAACAGGGTTGGCTTAGTGAGTTGAGTACTTGCTTTGCAGCTCCAGGGACTAAGGATCAAATCCCAGCCCCAACCCATGCCATACCCTATGTTGAACTGGGGTGTGCTTCCCATGTGGGAGGCCCCCAGTTTGGTTCTCGTCCCTTGATTTGGCCCCTGGCTTGATGGGGCGTGCCCTCCATGCAGAGGGCCCCCAGCCCAGTTCTAGCCCTGAGCGGTCCCAGCCCACCTGTGTGGAACAAAACCATGTCAAAACCTAATGATGTACAACTATGGAGACCACTCTGGGCCCTCCCCTTTCTCTCTGTCTCTCTCTGTCTGTTTCTGTCTCTGTTTCTCTCTGTCTCTGTCAAAAACAATAAAATAAGTCTTTAAAAAAAAAAGTCAACTGGCATAGCAGTGAGGAAGAAGTGAGGGAAAAAGAAAAGACTAAAAAATACCACAAAACAACTCAATTACATAGAAAATAAATTGTAACTGATGGCTAGGGGGGGAAATGTAATCTGTAGAACTCTACTAAATAAGAAAATTTGAAGATATAAAGATACAGCTCAGTGAACTTGACAAGCCCCGCTGTCTTCCCAGTGCTCCTGGAAGATGAGAAAGAATGTACAACTATGGGGACTGCTCTGGGCCCTCCTCTCTCTCTGTCTTTTCTTATCTTCTCTCAAACAACAAAATAAATCTTAAAAAAAAATAAAAAATAAAGAAATTAGTATCAATTAGGACACTATCTGCCCAACTTGTTCAACTTGCTCATATTTTCAGCATATGATTGATTATGTTTGTCAAAGTTTTACCTGAGGTGGGACAAGGAAGGGACAACTAAGAGACCTGTTCTTTAGTTAAAACCCTCTTCTTCTGTAACAATGTGGATCATGGATAACTTTGCCCTTTACTCAGTGAACTGGATTTGTGGTGAGTAGGCAACTGGTAGAGTAAGCAGAAGGAAGTGATAGATTGAAGAGAATTCCTCGTACAGCATTCTATAACTAATCCTTTGATTCACCAGTTGTTGAAAAGGAATATTTATCCCAAGGCAAATCCAAACTTACCACATCCACCTCAGACTCCTGAAATTCTTCTTTCTGTACTTCAGGTTCCTCCAACATTGGCTCTAAAAAGAGTAAAATTTTAAATATAAAGGCATTCTTTAAAAAGTTAAACACAGGGGGAAGCCGGGATGGCTCAGTGGGTTAAGCGCTCACTTTGCAGCGCCGGGGACCAGGGATCGAATCCCGGCCCCGGACCATGTGGAACCATATGCTGAACTGGGAGCTCCCCCAGTTCAGTTCAGTTCTCTCTCTGTCTCTGTATCTCTCTCTCTCTCTCTCTCTCTCTCTCTCTCTCTCTCTCTCTCTTTGTCAAAAATATAAATAAATAAAAATATATTAAAAAAAAAAAAAAGTTAAACACAGAGTCACCATATGACCCAGCAATTCCACTTCTAGGTATATACTCAAAAGAATTGGGGGAAGCCAGGATGGCTCAGTGGGTTGAGCACTCACTTTGCAGCCCTGGGGACAGAGGATCGTATCCCGGCCCCGGCCCGTTCGGACCCATATGCTGAACTGAGGAGTGCCCCCAGTTTGGTTCTCACCGGGGTGAGACCCCAGCCCAGTTCCTGCCCTGTGCTGCCCCGCACCCACATGTGGAATGAAACTATGTGGAAAAATCAATGATGTGTAACTATGGAGACTGTTCTGGGCCCTCCCCTTTCTCTCTGTCTCTGTCTGTGTCTCTGTATCTCTCTCTCTCTCTCTCTCTCTCTGTCAAAAACAATAAAAATAAATCTTTAAAAAAAAAGAATTAGAAGCAGGGACTCAAACACACATTTGTATGCCAATGTTCCATAGTAGCATTATTCACAATAGCCAAAAGGTGAAAACAAATCACATGTCCATCAACATATGGAAAAACAAATTGCAGTGGAATACTAGCCATAAAAAGGAATGAAAATCTGCTACACCATGGATAAACCTTAAAAACACTATGCTAAGTGAAGGAAGCCAGTCACAAAAGACCAAACATTGTATGATTCCATTTATATGAAATGTCCAGTATAGGCAAATCTATAAAGACACAAAATAATTAATGGTTACCAGGATCTAGGTGGGGAGGGGAATGGGGAGAGATAGGTAAAAGGTTAGGCTCTGATGCAACTTAGAAGTAATATATAGAAGTCATTTAGTGCCAATTTCTCAAGGTACCTGAAGGGCTTATTGTGGGGTGAAGTGAAAATGCTTTAGTGGTAAATGGTTGCACAGCTTTGTAACTATACCAAAAATCGCTGAACTGTATACTTTAAAAGGGTAAATTTTATAGTAAGTGAATTATATCTTAATTTTCTTTTTAAAAGCTGACTTGTGCTGGGGGAAGCACCGCGGGGGAGTGGGGGGAGGCAGGGGAAGGAGGGCAGTCAATACTAAGATTATTCTAGGCATTCAGCTCCTGGCCTTCCATCCTTCTCCCAACCATCTTCCCACATGGAAAAGTTGGGGCCCCTAGAAATTGGTCCCTCTCCAACAGGCTGCTGGGAACTCATTTCTGCAACACCCACTCTGGAACCCCCTTAAAATCCAGGAGGGTGTTTCTCTCCTGATCTCCCCCAACCCAAGTGTACCTCCTAATTTGTTGCTCACACAGGAGATTGGGGAAAAACTGGTGAGTTTCCTTTCATGGGCTGAAAAAAAAGAAGGAAGTATGAGATGGAACCAAAAGACTGAGGAACAGGACACTTCAACTTCCCGAAAGAAAAATCAAGAGGGGAGTAAGGTATAGAAGACAAGGAAGAAAATCATGAAAAACATAATTCCAGGAGCTTTGTGGTGAATGTGACAGGTAATCAAGAAATCCAAAGCCCATTGAGAAAACTGAGGGCTTTCAAGATTTCAGACAGGAAGTAGGCCAGGGGAGGAAGACTAAGACAATCTCAAGAGTAAACTGGTTTTGTCCTCTACAATACAATTTATATACAGTCTAATTCGTGCAATATAATACTAGTATATGATGCTCATGGATACATACAGTAAAAATAACAATAAACACGTTTGAGAGTAATAAACACCAACTCAGGATAGAGGTAACCTTTTGCGGGTGGGACAGAGGTCAAATAGAGGGATTGCCTTGTTACTATCATTATTTATTCTTACATTGGGTGATGAATACATGGGTTTTCATTATATTATTCTCTATACTTCTTCTAACTTACCTAAAATATGGGTCTACAATCCCTTATCCAAAACTCTTGAGGTCAAGTATATTTTGAAATTTACAATTGCAATATAATATATAATACCCCCCACTCCCCAACAGGGTCTAGAACAACACTCCATAATCAAACATTTAATATTAGTAGCATCCCTGCAGTAAAACATGCAAAATTTATATTAAGTGGCTTAAATAGACTATAAATACCTTCATGTCAGTTTAGGTTATATTCTACCACCAAATAAGTTTGGATGCCAAACCTTGGATTTTAAGACTAAAACTTTTAGTTCTTAGTGCTTTTTAAAATTAGAAATATGGAATTTTGAACTGTACTTCTTTTCTTAATGGGCATTGAGGAGCACTTAGGGAAGCAAAGGATGTCAATACAACCTCAACAGGTGTTTGCCCTTTAATCCCCCAGCCTTTACCAAGAAGTGTTTTTGGCCCTGTGGGGCCCATCCAGCTGCTATGACAAAATATCACAGACTGGGTGGTTTATAAACAGCAGACATTTATTTCTCACGGCTCTGGAGGCTGGAAGTCCCAGATCAGGGTGGCAGCATGGTCAAGTAAGGATGCTTTTCCTGGTCATAGACTTCGCATTGTATCCTCACACAGCAGAAGGGGGCAAGGGACTTCTCTGTAGCCACTTTTATCAGGCACTAATCTCATTCATGACAGTGCCACCCTACAAGTTAAGCACCTCCCAAAGGTCTCACCTACTAATACCATCACATTGGGCATTAGGGTTTCAACATGTGAGTTTTGGGTGGACACAAACACTCAGACCACAGCAGGTCCCCTCTGTCTCCAGTGACATAGGCCTCAATCCCTGCCCAACTCCAAAGATTTGAGAGATTAATGTTCATTTCGGGGTGCCTTGGAGGCCCTAGTCATCTCTGAACCTCTATTAGGGTTACATGTCAGCTGGAAAGCTTCACAGTAAACAATAAAAAGGCTTAGGCCTAAGGGAGTCAGAGATCCCTGGTGTTTGGTGGTCAGTGCTTTCATTTAGAAGCTCCTTCTCTCCCCACCCCAGAGGATTCTCCAAATTGAACCTCACTGCTGTCCCTCCTCCCTCACTCTACTCCTGGATACCCAGCTTCAAATTGAAGTCAGTCCCATTTTGAATTGCTTTCAAGAGAACTCAAAAGAAAAAATTTTTGCACATTTCTAATGTCTGGATCCCAGGGCAAGGTCCTTTGTACCCTGCACTTTTTCCCACATCCACACTGAATCTCTCAGCCTTAAATGTGAAAAGGGGATTCTGCTTCTCTCCATTTTGACAGGCTGCTGGCAATGCAAAGAAGCCTCAGATGAAAGGGGAGGGCTATACTTAGCTCACAGTCATATCTACACTGGCCCAGGTGCTAAAGGACAGCCCAGTGACCGCCACATCTACCAAAAACCGTCCAACCCTACTGGCCCAGCTCATCCACAGGAAAGGGAGCCCTTAGATCAGAGCCACAGGAGGCAGCCTTTTTAAACTCTTTTGTCCCTCAGACTAAACATCAGGCTTCTTTTCCTGTGGTCCTGAACCTGAACCTCCTTAGTCTACTAAGGCCCTGCCACAAATGAGGGTGGAGATACAAGAGCCTCAGACAGATTGGAGGAAGCATCAGTCAGGCTTAGGATTCAAAGGGTGGCAAAGCAGGCTGAGTCTCCATGGTGACGTGCTTAATGGGAGAAAAACATTATTTGTTTTGCCACCCAGAGTGAAAATGGAAAAAAGGAAGAGATCAAACCCTTTCCAGTGGGAAAGGAGTGGGGTAGGAGCAACCAGGAACACTTAAAATAAGGAGGAAGAGGCTAAAATAAAGGATTGGCTGGTGAATTCTCAGTTCCATACAGGAGAATTTTAAGACAAAAAGAACAAGCATAAGGCTGGCCAGGAGAAAAACACAAAAAAGGGGAACAGCAGCAGGTCTGAGATTCTGCTGAACCCCTGCTTATTACCCAGAAGCAACAGAACCTGCTCTGCAGTCCTAAGACCCTCCTGAAGTACATTCTCCATCCGAGCCCTAGGCAGCATGTACCCACCGGGCTCCTCCTTGAGAGACTCCGTCAGTTTGGGTTCAGGCTCGCTGGCCAGCAGGGTAGCTTCTGAAGGCTCTGAGGCCAGGGAAGCCTCAGCAGCTCGTTTGCGGGTACTCCCCCGGGCAATCATTTTCCGCTTCTTCTCCATTTTGCTGGACATTGTGTAGGCAAAACCTGAAGACACATGGGAAGTTGGGTGTTTACAACCAGAACCACCCCCAACCCAGGCCCCTGAATTCGCAAATTGACTGAGACACCAATATCATAATCTTTCCCACACCTGACTCCATTAACCACAAGAGGCCTTGCAGTCCTCACTTCTTTCCCTGGAACATCCCACTTTCTTCAGATTATTGGGTTAAAAATCAAAGTCACAGGGAAGTGCTCACTTTGCAGCCCCAGAGACTGAGGATCGAGTCCTGGCTCCGGCCTATGAAGACCCATGTGCTGAGCTAGGGAGTGCCCCCAGTTCAGTTCTCACCGGGGTAAAACCCCGGCCCACTTCCTGCCCTGTGCAGCCCCACACCCACCTGTGGAATGAAACTATGTGGAAAAGCCGATGATATGCAACTATGGAGAATGTTCTGGGCCCTACCCCTTCTGTCTCTGTCTCTCTCTCTCTCTCTCTCTCTCTCTGTCTCTCTGTCAAAAATAATAAAAATAAATCTTAAAAAACACCCCAAAAATGAAGGTTTAGGAAACCCTATCTCTGCCCAGAGGTATGAGAACATAAGATAATCAGGAAAAGATCTACCAAGCTAAGATATGGTAGCTTCTCTCAACCACTCCACCCCTCAGGGCCATGAGTGAGTGAGCACAGGACCAAGGAAGGGCAGACTGCCCCCCAGATTCCCCACAGTTTGTCACTGTGTCAAGTCAAAGAAGCAAACCAAGATGATTTTCCTATGTACCCCTTCCTTCCCATGGAAAGGGGGAAATAGGAAATGCCCACACTGAAATCTGCCACATCCTTAAACAAAGAAAACCCGTATTTACACTATGTCTCATTAGCTTTTAATTTCTGAGGGGCAGAAACCTGTGCTTTTTGTGTCCTGACACGGTCTAAACATAGTTAGCTGAGTAAGTCTTGCTGAGTGATAATGAAAACCAAGATCATTTGACTCCAAATGCCCTGAGAACAAATTGGAAGAAAGACAAAAGTCACCCAACACTAAATTTCAAATTGTGTCTGGCGGAGGACGAAATGGGGGAATGAGGAAGGTGACAGTAGTGCCTCTCTCAGAAAACAGGGTGGCCAGAAGCAAGGGCATCTCCGGCAGGCCGGCAGGACCCCAAGGGCAATGTCTGATTTGCTGGGCCTCTCCAATCAGCTACCTCCTGACAGCCCACCTGTGGCTTTCCTTTCTCATCCCCACAGGCTGCCACAGGCATTGATCACTGGTTATGAATCTCAAACTTGAAGGATTTGTACTTTGCTCCAAGGAGAAACGTTCTATTAGGCCAACACATCAATAAAACCAACTACAGCAGCGCGGCTCCCTCCACTGGTCTCCAGAGAAGCACAGGCGGTGCGTGCTTCCCTGCCTCCAACAGAGCCTCAGGAGCATTCCACGGGCAAGGTTGGGAGCCCCCTCTCCACGGGGTTCACCCCAGGATCTCACCTGGCAGGCCCCAGGAGGGGCTGTTCTACCAGCCCGGGATTCAATCTATTACTCAGAATTAAACAAAATTAAACACTGTAAGGGACCGCCCTCTCCTCAAACTGGCTACCAGTGGGCAAATTTCCCCTCAACAATAGCTTCCTCAACCGTCGCAACAGTCCCCACTTCTTCATGTCGATCCCAATTGCCCCTTCTCATCTCCTCCCCCAACAACGGCCTCTTCCTCCTCCCACAACTGCCCCCACAACTGCCCCTTCCTTTCTCTACAACTGCCCTTGCCTCCCCTCTCCCCACAACTGTCTCTTCGAACCCCTCACCCCTGGCCCTTCTCCCTGCAGCTCCCCACTTCTCCCGAGCGTCCCTTTTCTCCTCCCCTCTGCCCCCGACACACACCTCACGACGCCGACCCTCTCCTCCCTAGACGGACTGACGGGCCACTTCAGCTAAGGAGTTGCCCGCGTGGCCCTCTGGGGCCCGCGCCTGCACGCGTCGTCAAGGCAACCGGGGCGGGGCGGGGCGGGGCGAACGGCAGGGGCGCGAGCCCGCGGAGCCAGCCTCCTTGGCGCAGGCGCAGTGAAGCCCTGCTCTGCTGCCCCACTTGGCCCGCGTCTACCCCTCGGGGACCTGGGGCAAGAGAGCTGGGCAAGGAAAGCCAGTAAATTTAGCAGGCTGGAGTGTGCTGGGGGCCCAGGCTAAGGGGCTCAAAGGGCTGGGGCTAGAAACAATGAGCTACCCTCCCGTCGGATACTGAACAGGCAAGGGGATCCCAAGAGCCCGAACCTGTGCCCCGGTCTTAAGGGCTCCATCCCGAGCGAGTCCAGCAGAGGGCGCCCGGGGTCTCGCCTTCGAGGCTCGTTGGCGCTCTAGAAAGCTCTCCGGGATTTCGAGGCAGCCGTGGCTGCAGCAGGGTCGGGGAGAAAAAGCGGGACTGGAGCACCCCTGACCTCCCGCTCGTCCCCCCTTCTGTGTTCGGACTGGGGTCTAGAATAGCCGGGCAGCGCGGGCGGGGGAAGAGGAGGGAAGGATGGAACTGGATTTTTTGGAATCAGAGGATTGGCTTTGGAAAGCGTCGCTCGTTTTGGGGTGAACGGGAGGCGGGGACTCCCTGGGGAAGGTGACCAGGCCGGGGAGGGGCTCGGCTCTCCTTAAGAACAAAGGCTGAGTCCTGGGGAAGCGAGAGGGGTGTGAGAGGAGGGGCAGATCCCAGCCGCTGCTAGGGGGCGCTGCGGGCAGGCGCCGCAGGTAGAGGCGGAGTTGTACCTAGGGCCTGGAGAAGCTTCTGGGAGATACCGGGGGATGGGAAGGCACCCTCCGTGCTTCCATCAATAGTGCCTAATTAAGACAAAGCCAGCAGCGAGCCCACTGATTGCATTTCCATGAAGAGCTAAATTGATGACATTTTCTTTGCTGTATGAGAAGGGGGGAAGCTGGCACCTCAGTTCCCCCCTTTTCCTGGTGGGTGTTCACACCTGACAGGTCTTATTATGCCAGTCTGGCACTGCCAGGCATGGCAGTCTCTGCTACTCCTGAAGGGCCAGTGGATTAACCCACTCCCACACCCAACCCTGATCTCACCATCCCACCTACCCAAATTTGTTTCTAGAATTGACAGCCCCTGCCCTTGGCACCCACACCCCCACCACTGTTATCTTTAAGGTGGGTTTCAGGGCTCTCGACTTGTGGCTTCCTGCCCACCCCAAAATCCTGTTACTGAAGGAAAGAGGGGTCCTGCCACGCCCCAAAACCAGCTGCACAGCAAGCAGGATTAGGCAGTAAGTGGCAGAGAGGTAACATGATTGGTCAAATCCCCCAGGGAAAAAGTCACAAAGGAGTGAAGATTTGAGGGGAGGCCTAGGGGTGGGGGGGAACTTTTAAGCAAGGCTCATGGCACCCTCAGGGTAAGGAATGTTACATAAACCCTATTTCTTTTTTGACCCCCACCCCCCACCAACCTTGGCTGTGCCTAGGGATCCCAGCCCCCTACATTATGCTAAATAGGTAATCAAACATCTCGCTTTGCTAATTACTTCTCAATCCGATTAAACGCTGCCAAAGCTCATCAACAGAGGTGGAGGTGGGGGGGGGAATGAAGGGGGGGCTAACCACAGCTGTGATGGGAGTCTCCTCCCCAGGGAATCTAGGGGACAGCTGAGAAGGGAGCAAGACTTAGTGCCTCCCAAAGGAAAGGGGCAGAAGAGTTGTACCCGCAAGACCCTTAGTTCTTACTGTATCCTTTTAGCCTCAGGCTTTTCCCTCCTCCCAGAACCTTTATTACCCTCAGAACCCAGGCATCCGGCCATTCCCACAGCTCCCCCCACCCACCCCTGTCCCAGCTTTAATAAATTCTGTTCTCTCACTGTCAATATTTGATTTCTCAGAGCCATCTCCACGGAGAGAAGGGGGCTCTTCCCTTGCTTCCCCCCTACCTTGGCCCTCTCTTGCCCACCCCGGTCTCTTTGTGCCCCCAACCTTCTCTGAACTAGCTGACTTAATGAAATGATATTAAAGTCTTAAGCAACTCCCAAAGAATGGTTGTTATGGTGAAGGGAGTGGGCAGGACGCCTGGGTCCCTGAGGGGAGCAGGGCTGAGGAGGGGGAGAGTGAGCCCAAGGCTAAGGTCTGGAGGCCCCAGTCCCCAATGGGGAGCAACAGATTTGGGGTGAGCTGGGAGCCAGACCTCAGGATCTTGGTGGGAAGTGAGGAGCAAGCACTGGGGGCTTGGAAAAGAGGGGAAGAGAGGACATTCAGGGGGTCAAGGTCCTAACCTACTGTCCAGAGTATCAGTCAGGGATGGAGAGGTCAGCTGGGGGGACACGGTCTCTGTGCCAACAGCCCTCCTGCAGACTGTGCCCTGGACGGTCCCGTGAGAACCAGAGATTCCTCTTCATCCCTGACTCATCCCTCTTCCCCCCAACCTCCCTCCCGCAGCAGACCCCCACAGGTGATTTGTAGCTGATGCCCTCACGATGGGTAAGGGCCAGAAGAGTCGTTCCATGACACGTAGAGCTTCCAGGAGAGGAGAGAACAGAGGCCAAGAGATGGGAAGCCAAGCACCACCCCCTCCTCCCCCACCTATCTTCATCTCACTCCCCTGGGGACCCTGGCCCAGCCCCAGTACCCTTGGGGTGGTGGGAATGCAAGGACATTTGGCTGGGGCTGATTGATGAGGGAGGAAACAGCCACTGGGCACTGAGGCTGCTGTTTGCTGAGCACACAGATTCCTCCCCACTCACCAGCTGCTGCCCCCTGAGGCAGCTCAATCTCCCCACCACCAGCCACTGGGATTGGAGGGAGCCTGAGTTTCTGATGGCAACTCAGAGGAAGCAGAAGAACCAGGACATGGAAGGCTTTCCATTCCCTGTGGGAATCAGGGGTACCTGGGACCTGGTCCCCACAAAACTTCCTTCAGGACTCCAGTATTCTCTGCTACCTTCCAAACTTCCCTCCTGCTATCCAGTTTTCACTCCTGTTTCTGCTACATCCTTTTTCCTACCCTACCCAACTTTCTGAGTCCATCCTGGCCAACACCCTGTTTCCAAACCCTGCAACATTTCTCTCAGCCTGCCTACCAGTCTCAAAACTTTCTTGGGGGAAGGGGTTCCCCATGTTTGTGATCCCTCATGTAGCCCTTAGGAAGCTCCACTTTTCATTCTGACTGAAATTCCAGTTATGTCAACCATTCCCCATCAGAAATTTCCACTGCAACCCTTTGCTCTAGTCTCCTTTCTTTAAAACCCCCAACATAAACCATATACACAAACACACATGCCTCAGCCTCATTTATATCCTGCTTCTATTTGCAAGGATGGCAAATCTAAGCTGCTATGTGCAGCACAGCACCCAGAATCCTATGCTGCTGGGGTGGAGGCAACATTGGCTTCTATGGTCCCCAACCCTCTCAGTTCACTTATTTCTTACTCTGCCTGTTCTCAGCTGTGTGCCTATGGCTGTACCATAGCCCCCAAGAAGCTCAGAGCAACCATCCTTGCACTCCCAGAACTTAAAATTTAGTTGAGGAAAGGGATGCCAGGATAGCTCAGTGGTTGAGCACTTGCCTCACAATCACAAGGTCCAGGGTTCGATTCCCAGTCCCAGCCTGTGCAAACCCCATATGCTGAACTGTGGTGCAACCAGAAACTACCAGGATGACTCAGTGGTGAAGGTTCTCACCTCCCATGTGGGAGGCCCCCAGTTCGGTTCCTGCCCCACGTGGCCTCACATCCACCTGTGTGGAATGAAACTATGTCACACCTATTGGGAAGCTGAAATGGCTCAATGGGTTGAGTGTTTGCTTTGCAGCCCTGTGGACCCAGGATCAAATGCCGACCCCAGCCCGTGTGGACCCACATGCTGAACTTGGGTGTGCTTTCCATGTGGGAGGCTCCCAGTTTGGTTTTCTCATGCCCCCCCACACACACACATTTTAGCCCCTGGCTCAAGGGGGCGTGCCTCCCATGCCAGAGGCCCCCAGCCCAGTTTCCGCCCTGCACAGCCCCTGCCCACCTGTGTGGAACTAAACTATGTCAAAAACTGATGATGTACAACTATGGAGACTGCTCTGGGCCCTCCCCCTCCTCTCTGCCTCTGTCTGTCTCTGTCTGTCTCTGTCTCTGTCTCAGTCTCTATCTCTGTCAAAAGCAATAATGGTCAAGGTGTGCTTACAAATCCTTATCCACTGTCCTATTTTCTTCATTTCTGTATCTTCTATGAAATAAATAAAATACCCCTCTGAAACTATGTCATAACTAATGATATACAACTATGGAGACTGCTCTGGGCCCTCCCCCCTTTTCTCTCTCTCTCTCTCTCTCTATCTCTCTCTCTCTCTCTTACCTTCTCTCAAACAATAAAATAAATCTTTTTAAAAAATTAGTTGAAGAAAACAACTCACATACACACAAGAACAAAGGGCAGAAAAATGGGAGACTGAGTTAGATCAGCTTCCTAAATATGGATTCTAGACCCAAAGTGACTTGCTGCCTGCCCTACAGGTGGGGGCTGGGGAAGGACAGGACACATCTGGAATGTATGTGAGGTTGTGAAGTCTTCCTCGCTACTCCCAAATACGCCAAGATTTCACCTCTGTGCTTTGTTCTTGCTGTTCCCTCTGTTGGGTATGCTTTTCTTTGTACTGCATGCTTTATTCCACATTATTCAAGGTCCTCATCAAATGTCACCTCTTCCGAGGGACCTTCCTGACCTCCTAGTCTAAAGTATCTTCTTGTTACTTTCCATTCTCTTCATCTTTTTTTTCTTTTTTTTTTTGAAGATTTATTGGGAAGCCAGGATGGCTCAGCGGGTTAAGTGATCACCTTGCAGCCCTGGGGTCCAAGAATCAAATCCTGGCCCTGGCTTCTGCCCCAGTCCAGTTCTCGCCGGAGCGAGCTTCTCATGTGAGAGGCTCCCAGTTCGGCCCCCAGCTCACGGGGCATGCCTCCCATGCAGGAAGCCCCTGGCCTGGTTTCTGCCCTGCAAGCCTGGAATGAAACTACACGTATGTCAAAAACTGATGCCATAGAACTATGAGACTGCTCTGGGCCCTCCCCCTTCTCTCTGTGTCTCTTTCTGTCAAAAACAACAAAATAAAATATTTTTTAAAAAGCAGAGCAGTCTTCATAGTTGTGCATCATTAGTTGTGACATAATTTCATTCCTCACAGGTAGATGGGGGCTGCACAGGGCAGGAACTGAACCAGGGCCTCCCACATAGGAGGTGAGAACCTTTGCTGCGGAGCCATCCCAGTGGTTACCAGTTGCACTGCAGTTCAGCACATGGGTTTACATGGGCTGGGGATGGGATTTGATCTGCAGACCTCAAGGTTGCAAGGCCAGGGCTCAACCTGCTGAGCTGTCCCAGCATCCGCATCATCCTGTTCATCTTGTTACTCTGTTTTGTTTACACTATTTATCACTACCAGAAATTTTATGTGTTGCTCCCCCACAAAAATGGGGACTTCACAAAAACAGGGCTTTGCCTCATTCACTATATACTCCCAGTGTCTGAAACAGTATCTGGAACAAAGTAGACACTTAATATGATGTTGAATAAATAAATGATTGAATAAATGAATGAACCAATAAATGTCTTCCTACCTCTCTATTCACTTGGTTGTAGTTGTTACCCTAGGAGTGTGTTTGTGTATTTGTACCCAGAAAGTGAAAAGGATGTCACGTGTTGTTCTACATGGAAGCCATCAGTGCTTTCAAATTGCTCAAAAGATACACAAGTCACTACACATAGGGAAGGCTGTGCAAGTCTTGTGTTGTTAATGTTGAGGGTGGTAGGGAGTCTATAGATGCCATTGATCCACGGGCGTGTATCCCAGGGTGCTATGCAGAATGTGCTGTTCCTCACCCCAGCTGTGCATCTGTCCCCAGGTGTCTTCCTGTCTCTCAGTGTGTTATGATGTCTCAGCTGCTTTGGTAAGAGGTGTGTGACACAGAGACTATTTATCCCCTTCTCTTCCCTCTTGTGTTTCCACCTGTGTATACATGGGGAAGTCTCCTTCGGCTCCCTTGCCCCCTCTCACACACAGCCCTGCCCTAGTCCTGGGCCCCTCCCTTTCTCACTGGGCCCTGTTGCTGGGCTCTGGGTTGCCATAGTGACGGTTGCCAAGTCCCTGAGGCTGATAGCCAGCGATGGGGCTGTCGGCTCCATCCACGCAGGGGGCTGAGGGGGGCTTCCCTTTGTGTGGAGCAGGGGATGTTGCCACGACAACAAACCCCCACTAAGGGGCAAGGGACCAGCCCTCTACCCCCTTCAAGTGTCCCCACCTCCAGCAACTCCAGTTTGGGCTCCAAAGACAGAAGTCCATTCCAGACAGCCCAGCACCTGGCCTCTCAGTTTTCAAAGTCCCTCCTACAGCGCCTGCACCTCTCAGGACTCAGGCATCTTGCTCAGACAGGGGGAGGGGCATGAGGACCCCTTGCCCTCCAGGCAGACGGAGGACAGCAGGAGGGGACCTAGAGTCAGGGGAGGGGAGGACAGGGCAGAGGTTGTGACCCCTGCCAACCGGCTCCAACGATGCTCCTGACAACTGCTTTTGTGGTTGGAGAATAGGGCTGAGTCTAGGGGGCTGGGCACCTGGGCCTTTTAGGGGAGAAAAGCCGAGGTTGTGGGTATACAGAGAGCCAGGGGATAGACAGCCACACCCCTTCTCCCCACAGGAAAACTCTCCACATCAGAGGTGCCTTGGGCAGGGGTGATGGAGCATAGACTCTAATGCATGAACATGTTTTTTTCCACTGTTTCTCACTGCAATTTGCCTTGTCTCTGGTGCTTTGGTTTAGCAATAGATACTCAAGCTGTATGCACCCCCATTGGATGCACTGGCTACTCCCACTCCTGCCTGGGTTCCTCTGTCCCTCCCCTGGAGGTGGCTGCCTTTCTCAGCCTTCTCACCCAACCCACTATCCCCACTCCAGGCACTGCCCACCTCACCCCTCCAACCCAACCCGCTCCCTAGGTTTCATATGATCCAACCCTGTTTGAAAGCCATTCTACGATAACCACCAGTTCTCTGCCCCAATCCGTGTCCAGTCATTCTCCAGCCTTCTCGTCAACTTTTGAAGATTTTTATTCTTTTTTTTTTTGGTTTTTGTTGTTCAAATTTCCCTTTTACAGTAAAACTATCGAGGTGACGGCCACGTCCCCCATGGCAATGTCGACTTCCTGTTCCCTGGATGGAGCAGTTAGAAAAATCAGGAAGGAGCTGGGAACTACGCCAGAGAAATGACTTGACCAACAAAGCAACCATGTTGGCTGGTGATTAAGGTGGCTGACTTGGTGCCCAAGGGCAGCTCTGATCTAATGAAACTGAGCTGGGAGGAAACTGAGGCAATACCCAGTTGTGTACCAGAGGGCCAGAAGAGGTATACATTGGTCACGATGGTAACAGTGGCAGTTGGTAAGTGCCACTCTCAGCTAGACCAGTCAGTAGGCCACCATTTTGGTCACTAAGAAGGGAGCTGTGTTGGATTTGAAGAGAGTACAAAATGGAGGGTGTGATGAACAAGACAGCCATCTGGGTTACCGGGGGACAACACATGGGTTCTCGGGGTAGTCCTGTTGAGTAACAGAGATTATACAGGGATATGGAAAGGGACGAACAAGACAGTGGGCCTGCCACAGCAGATGGCAGTCATCTTAGCTGTCTTGAAAGCAGCACAGAGAACAAGGGAAGGGAGATCCTGGGAAGTACCACTGAATACTGGAAAAATCCTCCTCAGTCCACCCTATCTTCTTACAGTCGGCAAGTCCCAGCTTCCTCCAGAAACAGGAAGCTCTTCCTGCCCACCCTTCTCCACAGAGTAAGAACCATCCACCTCCCCCCCACCCCCTAGACTAAGCCACTTCAAGTTCCAGCCAGATCACTTCCTGTTTCAGAAGTGCTACTTCCTGTCCTGGATGAAGGCACTTCCAGTTCCTGCTGCTCTGCTTCCGCCACTTCCCAGGCCACTTCTGTCCAGGCCTGGTCACTTCTTGTCTGGAGCAAGTCACTTCCTGGTTCAAGTGGCCCATTCAGCATCAGATCAAGTCCATATGTGTCCCGACTGGTTCATATCTTGCTATTGGCCACTGGACAAAACAGGACACTTCTTCTCATGGTAGCTGTTGTGACCCAACCACCCCAAATGGCTGGAGTAAGAATGTCGAGGTTGAGGGCAGGGCAGAGAAGGAAGCCCTGCTGCCCATGCCCTGAGCTGGGGTGGAGTGCCAGAGCCTTCCCCATAAGGCCCCAATTTTTGGCAGACTGAGGGGAGTGGTTGGTAAGAGGTCAGAAGAGTGAGCTCAGGGAAGAAAAGCTCTGATGCCCCTGCCCAGGAGATGGAAGAGGCACAGGATAAGAAGCCCAGAGGGTACAAGGAGATGTAAGGAGGAGGATGCTAGGGAGGAAGAACAGACCTGGAGACAGAAGAGAGAAAGAAAAATGAGAGAGAGAGAGAGAAGAGGGAAAGGAAGAGGGAGAAGAAGAGGAAGAGAACAGTGAGAGGCAGAAAGAAAGGGCTGCCAACCAAAAGACAGACTGCTCCCACCCCTAGCTCTCAGTGGGTAAGGGGTTCAAGGATCCCTGGGTCATGACCAGAAGAGGAGGCTGAGTCTCTGCCCCCTCCCCAAGGGAATAGGACCCAGAAACCCAGAGACAGAGAGGGCACACGTGGCCAACCACAGGGCAGGAGGTGGTTCGGTGGAAGTCTTAAGGAATCCTACAAGTGGGAAGGAGGACAACAGCCAGGAGGAACAAAGGAGCTGGTAGGGCAAAGGGGCCAAGGAGATGCTAGAGGTATCCCTCCAACAGTGAATTACTGGACAAGCACCCCAAGAAGGGCTGGATCCAGGAGAGCCAGAGGGGAGGAGCCCTCATACCTTGTAGTAGATGTTTGGAGGGCTCTGGGGGGGCCCATCCTGCACGATGTACACAGGATGCCCATAGTCACCACTCACCTTCTCATAGTGGGGACAGAAAGGGGGATCTGCAGCCCCACTGCCCCGCAGAGCTATCCCTAGTTCCCCAGGCTCAGCCTCCCTAGGTCCCATCCCACCTCCACCCCCCAGGCCCAGAGAACCCCCCCTCCCAAAGGACCCAGGACCAGGGTGGCGACTCTCCGAAGGCTTGGCCCGCCGTCTCCGCCAACACATGGCACCCCCAGCCCCTGCCACGCCCAGCAAGAGCAGCGCCAGCCCCCCTGCTGCCCCAGCCACTGCGGGCATGCTGGGAGGGGGCAGGGGGCCTTCAGCACCCCGGGAGGTTGCATTGCTGGTGGGGTCACCTGGCAAGGAAGGGGTGAAGGAGGAAAGAGGGGGAGGGGCTGAAGGAGCCACCTAGGCATCTAGATACCCAGCCTTGGGGGTCCCCATGGGCTTCCCCAGCAGTGCCCAGGCCCCTTAGGGACCCCACCTCCCGCTATACCCCCATCCCAGATCAGAATCCAGGTGTGTCCAGCCCTCAGCTCCATGCCAAGAAGTCCTCCCCACTTCTCTGACAGCGCTGATTGAAGCGCTCGCTGACTTGGCTAATTAGTTCTAATTGAGTCTTTTCCTCATTTGGCTTCCATTCCTCTCCCTCCCTCCCATCCTCTCCTTTCCTCTTTCCTGTATCGTCCCCCCACCCCCCCCACCCCCCCACACACACCACCCTCCAAAAAAAAAACTGAAGAGGAAGAGAGACAGTAAAAGCAGGGCAGCTGGGGCCCAAGAGCAGAGGAGGCTGGGAAGGTGGGAGGCTAGAGCCCTGGTTCCTACCTGGCACGTTCTCTTTCCCAGGCTCCAGGTTATGGGCTGCCCCTCGGTCTCTCTCCATGGGCATTTCAGACACAGGTTTTCGTGGGGCCCCTCCTCGGGGACCTGGAGATGAGGTAGAGCCGAGAGAAAGGGGCTGAGACAGCAGCCCCCTGACCATGATGGTACTCCCCCAACCTCCCTCAGCCCTGAGGAGCTGTGCCCCAGCCCCACTCACTTTGTCCCACTCGGAGAAGCACTTTCATGCCTCTGGTGAGGCACACGCCCCCCTGCAAGCTCTCCAGCCCTTCCCGGGTCCCATCCGACGTGGCTGGGAGAGAAAAGCCAGAGGGAGAAGTTGGCACCCCAGAGTCTGCCCGGACCCAAACACCACCCAACGGTATAAGGGGTCTCTCTTGGCTCTAGTGGTCCCCTCCCTCATCTGTCCTGGATCCTGGGCGCACCTCCCCCACTCAACCCTGCCCTCTGCCCAGCAGTACCAATTATGTAGTAATCGTGGTGTGAGCGGAACTCATGGCCCCAGAGGTTAGGGCTATACTCCTGGAACTTGATGGTGAAGCGGAGATCCAGGTCTGGCCGGTCACAAGTGAGAAGGAGATTTGGGGCAGGGGGTGCCTCACAGCGTCGGCCCTGGGCACCCCCTACCAGATACAGCTTGTAGAACTCGTAATTAGGAGAGGAGTGGGGGCCAGGAGGCCGGGCCCGGGGGCAGAGCAGGTCTAGCCGGTCCCCAATCTGAGGGTAGAGCACATAACCACCCTCTGCCTGGAACCTATGGGGAGGAGGGCGAGGTGGACAAGGGGGAGACATGTCAGAGGTCTGGCCCCCAGAGCTTCGCCTCCCTCGCCCCACATCCCTGCAGGACAGCCTTTGTCCGAGTGGGAAGTCGGTTCTGACAGGGCAGGCACGAAAGCTCACGGAAGCAGCAGGAAGCCAGGCTCAGAGGGCTCCTGCCCCTTGGTGTGCCCAAATGCACTCTTCAGCCCGCCCTCACCACATGCACACTGCCATCTCTGCTCCATCACCAGCACCGTTGCCGTGGCAACAGGATGCCAGTTACCAAGGAGCTGGCCTCTCTGGAACCACACAGCCCACCCCTCCCAGGTGATTTCACTATTCCATGGCAGTCAACCAAGGGGGCAACGCCTCGCCTCGCCTCCCCTCCCCCAGGCCACCACCGAATTTCAAGGATTTCGGGGCAAAGGTGTCAGGGTGTGGGGTGATCCAGACCAGTGTCCCAAGTTAGCCAAGCAATGTGACAGGAAGCAAATGACTGGCCTAGCGATGGGGCGAATGGGAACCAGGGTCTGGAGGCCAGCTGCCCCCGACATTTCCCCACAGATCTCACACTTCCTAGGGACAACACTCCATTGCTTTGCGGTTGAAGGAGCTGACTTTTCTAGCCAGAGCCAACATAAGCCCACATCTCCCTTGGCCAGGCATCCACTGGCCCAGCACAGCCATGACTTGCCAACAACTGCAGCCCCTCCCTGCCTTAATGGCAGACAGGATCTCAGAACTGGGTCCCAGGGGACAGATGCTTGACTCCCAAATGACCCATCCCTCCCACTCAACCTTCCAAAGGGCCCCCAGAACACCCTAATTCTCTTTTCTCAACTCTGTCAGAATATGCCTAACAAACATCCTCAAGCTGCACCTGACACTCAAACTGCAGCCGAGAGTTGGCAGGTAGGAGACTGAGTAAAGACAGTTGAGATTATACCCAAGAGATAAGGGAGGGAGGCTGTGAAGTACAGAGAGGAAGGGCAACAATCCTAGTTCTCCTCTAATGAGCATATAATATGTTCCAATACCTTGCCTCTAATCCTCATAAAAGCTGTGAGGATTGAGGATGCAAACTCAGAAAGGTTAAGTAATGTGCCCAAAGCTACACAGCTGAAAGCAGCTGAGCTAGGATTAAGACTTTAGGATTTGATGAATTCCAAAGCCCACTGTCTTCCCATGGCCTCACACAGCCTCCCCAGGGAAGCAGGAATTTTTCAAAACAGAGAACTCATTTGCTAGTGGGGAGCAGAATCTGCATGGAGGTAAGGGATCCGGATGACCTCCCAAGGGTTCTGTCCTACCCTGTGTGGCTTGAAGTTCCATCTGACCCCTGGCCTTTTTCCAGAGCAAAGCAAGCATGCTGTGGAACAGAGGGTCTGATGGAAGAGTTTGCAGCAACGATGGGGGAGGGGGCAATGAAGTCCTCAGGACTCCAGATGCAAGAGGCCAAAAGAAGTGGCTTTGGGGGCTCCAGGCTTCTTCCAGAAAGAAGTCCCCAAGCCAGAAACGCCGGAATATCTTTTGATTGGGACTGTTCTGCCAAAAGCTGATTGACCCTCTGGCTGTGGGCAACAGTTGGGAGACAGACTACGGGAAGAGAGTCAAGAAGCCTTGGAATAGTTGTCCCTGGAGCCCCCAAACTGAGCCCCCTTCCCTCCCATCTCCAACACTGAGTCCCTTCTGGGGAGGGAGGCACCCTGCCCTTCCACTCAACGCTTCAGCAGCACCTACTCAGCTGCCCTCCTGAGAGCTGACATTAACCAGGCTCCCTCCAAGCCCAGCCCCCGACACCACTCAAGTCTCCCACAAACCCACATAACCACTCCACTGCCCTCCCGCCTCCCCGTGAACTTTCGAATCCTTGCCCTTTGGGGTCCTTCAAACTCCCAACACCTGGATATCACCACCCACATCCAGCTCTCTGTGCGACTCAGGAGTCTAGCTCAGAAGATCACCTCTGTCTTGTTATATCCATCAGCTCCCAGCCGAGCACCAGCACCCTCCTCCAGCCTCCTAGCCCAGAGAACCCAGCCCCCGAAGTCCCAAAGCTTCCACGCTCCCTGCCCAGAGGGTGGAGGGTCGCCCCAGCCCGGCCGCTCACCTCTTATTCGCCGAATTCCAGTAGACAGGCTCCAGGCTGAGCCCAGACACCAGCCCCCAAAAACCGAGCAGCAGCAGGGCCCCGACTCGCACACCCCCCGGCCTAGAATGGGGGGCCCCCATGACCCCGCCAAGGCCTGGGGGGCGGGGCACCAACTCCCCCAAAGTCGCTCACCCCCTGGGGTGACTGCCTGTGCTGCCCCGGCTATTCTGCCTCGACCTCCCGGGTGGCTGACGCCCCCCGCTCCCACGCGGACCCGCTTGCTCTGCCCGCGCCCGGCACTGGAGCGCTCAGCCTGCAAGAACCCTTCCAGGGGCGGACTGCAGGCGCCCTACGCCTCGACCCTGGCTCCAGCACCCCGGGATTGGTGAGCAGGCCTAAGTCAGAGACTGGGGGAGCCGCAGACCCGGCGGGGATGGCATGGGGTGCCGGACAAGGGAGCGAGAAGGGGGCGCCGAGCCGGAGCCCCAGCCTCGCCGGGATTGAGGGCAGCGGGCTAAGGGAGGAAACCAGTCCCGAGCCCGGGAGGGGGAGTTAAAGGAGAGGCGGGGAAGGAGAGAGGATGGTGGAGGGAAAAACCGGAGCTGGAGCTCGAGGCGGAGCGGGCGGCAGGATCCCGCAGCCCACGCCCCCACACCTCCCTCACCTCACGCACCTCCCGCCGCCTGGTCCCGCCGCCTGGTCCCGCCGCCCCGCCTAGCTCCCTGGCGCGGTCTCTCACGCCCCCTTTGTCTCTGAGACTCTGGGCTCTGGCTTAGTGTTTGCTGGTCTCCCCTCCTGCCCTCACAGTGACCGAGAGCTTGGAATCTTCCTCTCTCAGATCCAGAAAGGCTCTCGCCCTCTCCACTCCAGGAACCCAGCCCCTGTGGCTCCCGCAGCCTGCGCCTCCCCCATCCCAAAACAACACGACTGCTCCCGGGAGATCTACAGAGAAAATGATAACCTTGAAGGCTTTGCACCTCACACGGGGGCTGAGTAGATGTCACGACTACCTGTGTGAGGTGGGAGGGTACAGCTAAAGGATTCCCATTGTAGCGATGAAGAAACTGAGGCTCAGTGAGGCCCCCGACACACACACCGGACTTGCCCAAGGTCATACAAGGAGGGAGTCTAGGATAAAGCTGCAAACCAAACGCAGGTTGCTGAATTCCCACTCCTGGGGTCTCTTTTGTCACAGCTTCCTGCACCCCTTACTGCTATCTGGGGGTTGAGTGAAAAGCCAGCAATTAGGGGTAAACTTGGGCCCTTCTTGGATGGTTGTGGGGAGAAATGGGGCTGGGAGAGAAAAGGGAGTACCTACAACCCCAAACCCACATTCAGCTGGAAGGGCTGTTTCCAATTATCCTGGGGGAAGGGAGAGGGTTTGCCTTTTTGGGTGAAAGAACCCTAGCTTTCAGCACCTCTGGGCAGAGGTGACATTCCTCTCCCCTCTCCAGCTGTCACAGGCCTTCAGTCCCTTACTTTGGATTGTGAGGTCCAAAATCAAATCCCCTGCTGACAGGATCTATTCAGAACCCCCCTTCTCAGTGTTTGGCAAGGTGTGTGTGGGGGGGGGGAGGAGCCACCGCTTGAAATAACAAGCTCGCCCACCCGCCCCCCAAAGACAGAGCAGATAAATGGAGAAATAAGACCAGTGACAGCTGCTGAACATAAGACTCTCGCCCTTGTCCAGCAACGAACAGGAATACAGAATGTGACCTGTTTTTCAGCACCTTCACTCGTTCATTTGCGTCCTTGACTCTGCCTACTCGGCACCTGCCTTCTGGGGGAGTCCAGGGGAGAGGAAGTGGGTGATCTTGCTCCCCTTTTCCCGGAGCTAATGGTCCCTCTGCTGCTGGGTGATAGTAAAGTGTTGAGTGGGAGTGAGGGGTGTCTTGTCTGTCACTGTCTGCACAGTCTCACACAGTCACACCCAACAGTCTGACACACAGCTCCTGCCACTCCTGCTCAGCCACTCTCACACTGACCCCTGCCGCCCCCACCTTGGGAGTGAGATTTCAAACAGGTTCACCCCCTTCAGTTTACCAAGTTGCCTAGCAACCAACCAGTCAATGGCATGAGGCCCCACCCCCACTCACTTGACTTCATACAAAACTCAGCAGCCCCATTGGCTCTTGCCTAGTCCCACCTCTCAACTCTGGTTTCAGGAACAATATGCCAGTCACCACTGCTACTGGACCAGGGAGCTCACTAGTACCCCTCCTGGCCCCCACCTCCATCGTTTGCCTCCCCAAACAGACACAAAGACTCTAGTATCATACAAAACCTTTTATATAAACTCACCCCCACCTCCCTCTGTCCCACCCTGTCCCTTCTCACCCTGGTGGGCATCAGTGACACTGGTGTCTGGGCTCCCCCCACACCACCAGAGCTGAAGCTGACATTCAAGGTGGATGTGACTCATGGAGAGCAGGGGAATGTCCACCTCCTGCTCCCCCTCATCCCCACTGTCCATGGGCTCCGGAAACACACGTTGACCAGAGGCAGTGGCCAGCAGAGGCAGGCCAGGGTGCAGGCTGGGGAGAGACAGGCAGCATCTGTCAAAATCCTGAGAAAGGATGCTTCTGTTTGCTCCCTCAGCAATTCACCTCCCTCCCTAACCCAAGGCCCAAGGTCTGTGGAACTAAAGGATGACCTCACTCCATTGGTGCAGTCCTTCTGGGGCAGAAAATTCAGCACTGGCTCTGGCTTGCCTTCACGCCCAGCCCCGCTGGTATCCCACACAGAGACGGCCCCGCTAGTGCTGCCGCTCACAAGGAACTGCCCGGTCCTAGGGGGAGAGAGCAGAGGCTTACTGGTATGGAGTCACCATTCTGGGGCAGGAACCCCTCACACCCAGGGACTGGGATCTGGGCTATAATGGGCATCCGTGGGGACACAGAGACCCTGGGCAGGAAGAACCCACAATCACTCACGGGTCCAGGTCAAAGTAGATGCGCTGATTGGTGGTCACCTCGCGACTCAGGGACCACAGTGGATGACCAGGCTGCCGGAGATCCCAGCACAGAAGCTCAGCATCCTGAAGACACAGAGCAGAGATCTGGAGTCCACCCTTCTCCACCACCACCCCTTCCCCCGCAAGACATCCCTGCTACTCTCAAGGTTTATAGGCATTCCTTCAGCTTAGGTTGGTTTTTTCCCCACCTCTATCCTCCAAACATATCAGACTATATCCCCACTCCTGCCTACTGACTTTTGGGATCTGAGGACATGACCCCTACCTTGCGGGCTCCTGAGAAGAAGCGGTTGCCATCTGGGTGAAAGCAGAGGTGGGTGATACCCCCGTGGTGCCCTCCCAGCAAAGCAAGAGGGGAGCCATCATCCCAGGCATACAGACCCAGGGAGCAGCCATAGGAGCCACAAGCATAGAGGGGCTGAGCTGGGCTGAAAGCTATGCAGGAGATGATGCCGCTCTGGCCCTGCTTTTTTGCTAGAAAGGGAAGGAACAAGGTGGGAAAGGAGCAACATTAACCAGGCTAATCAGAGGTGCAACTCAGTCTCCTGTCCCTGAACCCAAGTGCCAGGACTCAAGTGTCTCCTCTCCCTGGTGTGTCACCACCAGGATGAAGACCTCCGATACTCCCCAGGTCCTTCTATCTGCACAAGGGACCTAGATACCCAAGACCTACTTCTTCCCTCTCAAATCTCAGTTTTTCCTGGAAGGGATGGGAAGCTGAAGGCTTACAGGAAAATGAAATCAGCTTCATCTCCAATCTCCCACAGGTACTAAAATTTTGGAGACCAAAACTTATAGTCAATGGGACCTGGGCTCAGGAGTGAATCAGCTCTTTAACCAGCCTCTTTGAACTTGGGAAAGTTTCAACCACTTCCTGACTCTGTTTTCTCCTCAACCCACTGGGCACTACCTGCCTCCCAGGGCTGTACGTACCGAGGAGAATGTGATCCCCCCGCGTGGCCCCCTGGGCTCACACAGGCCCCTCTGCACATGGCAGTGCCCTTGTCTTCTCCTCCCTTGCAGGCACAGATGCTTACCAAACGTGGCTCGAACCTCGCAGTCACGGCCGGGCCGGTCCGTGGAGAAAACACGCACAGTCCGATTGAAGCCACAGAAGAGCCGGGAGCCATCCAAGGAGAAGCAGAGCGAGTGGGCTGCCGTCAGCTCATCCTGTGAGTAGGAAAGGACTGAAAAGGCCATCCTCAAGCAAGAACAGCTGGGCCAGGAGGAGCCCTGAGGCTGGGTGGGAGGTCCCTACCAGGTGGTTGTAGGCGCGAAAGGAAGCCCGGAGCTCTCCGGTGAATGCGTCCCAGATGTGAATGGGGTTCTCACGGCTGCTGCTGGCCAAGCTAAGAGAGATGAACACTGAGGCCCCGGCACTATCAAAGGAAGGGGAGGAAGCCAACTGACCCACCCTCTCAGCTCGAAAGCTTTGCTCCTCCCAAGACCCCTGGGAAGCCCTTGACTCTCTCTCAGTAGAGGGTCCCCTTGAAACTGTTTTGGTGAGAAGGGGAGGCAAAGGACATCACTTACTAGGAGGTGTCTGGCTGGGTTGAAGACATTAGAGAATACCAGCAGTAATCATAGATGGTGTCACCTTCCACCATCCGAAGGACGGGAGCCTGTACAGAGATGTGGGAACACTTGGGTCACTTTTGGGAAAGGAAGCAGACTCGGGCCTCCAGCAGTTATAGCAGAGGGAGATTGACTGTCAGCATTTAACCAGACAGAAGGCAGATGGGGTTAATATGAAGAACAGAGTTTTGATCTCAACATTCAAGGGTCAGCTCAGACTTTAATGTCATATTTGGGCCACCAAAAGCCATACAGATTTATTCTTTTGCTTTTTAAACATTTAGAGAGGAAAATATAATATCCCAACCCAGAGACAAAAAAACAACCAATGATACACATATTTACTGTGTACCTACTAGGTGCCATCTGAGCCTTTTAAAAAAGTATTAAACAGTTCAGACATGCAAAGAAGTATTAAAAAAAAAAAAATACCTACCCTGTGATTCCCTCACCCAGGTTAAGAAATCAAATATTATACAAAACAGTTAAAAACTCTTCCCAAATAAACTTTCCTCAGAGGTACACATTATCCCAAATTTACCAATCTCATGCATTTCTCTAGAATATATTCATACAGAGAAAAAAACAATGTACAGCATTATCTTGCCTGCCTTTAAACTACATGTTCATGGTATCACACTGTATGCATCTCTTTGTGATTGTGAGATTTAACCATGGTGACACATTTTCACTACTGTACAGTTTTCCTTCTCTACTGGAAAACACTGGTGTTTTTCCATTTGTTTGGCTAGTGGGCTTTTTAATATTCTGGTACATATGTGGGAGGGTTTCTCTGCACTTTCTTTTTTTTTTTTTTTAAAAGATTTATTTTATTGATTTTTGACAGAGAGAAACAGAGACAGAGAGAGACAGAGAGAAGAGGGAGGGTCCAGAGCAGTCTCCATAGTTGACAGCATTAGTTTTCCATATAGTTTCACTCCACAGGTGGGCACAGGGCTGCGCAGGGCAGGAACTGGGCCGGGAGCCTCCCACATAGGTCCCGGCAAGAACTGAACTGGGGACACACCCCAGTTCAGAATGTGGGTCCGCATGGGCCGGGATTCGATCCTGGGTTCTCAGGGCTTAAAAGCGAGCACTTTACCCGCTGAGCCATCCCAGCTTTCCCTGCACTTTCTGATAAAGAGGGAAATCACTGGGCTCTACAGTACACACTTTGCCAGCTCTGCTGGATAATGTCCCATTTTTTCCCAAAGTGCTCATCCCGATTCACTCTTGCACCAGCAGCATGAGTGCCTGTTGCTCTGCATCCTGTTGGGATTGCCAGACTTTTACATTTTTCTCAGTTTGAAGGCTAGGCTATGAAATGGTATTTCGCTATGGTGTAAGTTAGCATTTCCTTCATTACTACTGAGGTTAAACATTTTTCTATGTTTATTAGCAATTTAATTTGTATTCACTTTTCTACTTGGTCATTGTCTCTTTCTTACTGATTTGAAGGACATCTTTAAATCATCTGTATACCAATCCTTTGTCAGCTATTTTCTGGACTTTGGGGTTATGTCATCCATCCAGCCATGACTTCAGTCTCCACTCTGCTCTAAGCTCATACAACCAACTGCTCCACTTGGACACCTCGCAGGTACCTCAAACTCAATTTGTCCAGCAGAAACCAGCAGCTGCCGCCTTCAACCTGCTGTTCCTCCTGGGCTCCACAGCCAATTTTCAAGCCTAAAATCTGAGCAGCAGCCTAGACTGCTATTGGTTTTTGTTTCTTTTGTTTTTGTTTTTTATTGTTTGAGAGGTGAAAGAAAGAGAGAGAGAGAGAAGGTAGGAGGACCCAGAGCAGCTCCCATAGTTGTACATTGTTATTTGTGACATGGTTTCAATCCACACAGGTGGATATGGGGCTGCACAGGGTTAGAACTGAACTGGCAGCCTCCTACATGGCAGGTGAGAACCTTCAATGCCATGCCACCCTGGTGGTTACCAGTTGCATCACAGTTCAGCATATGCATGGGCCAGGTCCGAAAATCGAACCCTGGACCTCACAATTGTGAGACAAGTGTTCAACCACTGAGCTATGCGGGCATCCCTGACTATTACTACCCTGCACTCCCTTTCCACTCCTGGTCCAGCCCAAATCTTGCCAATTCCACCTCCTAGGGTTCTCCTGAACCTGTCCACTCCCCTTCATTTCATGCAAAGCCACTGCCTTCTTGCTAGCATTTCTGCAACACTCTACATGTCTCTGGGCCTCTCTGCACCCCCATACTCCAACCTGTCCATCCATTTCCAACCTATAGTCACATCAAGGCCTAGATACATTGTTAAATTGGAAGGTGCAGTGTCACCTCCTTAAAACGTTTCAATGACTCCACATAACCCTCAGTGTAACACCCAACCTCCTTACAAAACTTTAGCTTCCCAGGCATCTACCCGCCTACCCTCTCGTGGCTCATCTATCTCTCTGTACTTACTCCTTTAAAATCTCTATATCCTATCATTTTGGCTCTGAATTCCCAGAAGGTGTCAACTCACCAAACTCTCAACCCATAGGCTTTCACGCATACTAGTGTCCAATCCAGAATATTCTTTACCTCCCCTAACAACTTCTCCTGATTGAATCCTAACCAGCCTTCAGGTCTCTTAGATGCTTCTTCTGCTGGGAGGAAACCTTCTAGACATCTGGCTCCATGTTCCTACAGCAGCCCTCGGTGCTCCTTGCTCTGTACTGTGCCTACCTGAGAAGGCAGGAACCATGTCTGTCCTGCTCACCACTGCTTCCCCAACACCTAGTATTTTAAAGATTTTTTTTTTTTTTTTGAGACGTGGGGCAGGGGGGCCAGGGGACCCAGAGCAGTCTCCATAGTTGTACATCATTAGTTGTGACATGGTTTCATTCCGCACAGGTAGATGTGGGGTTGCATGGGGTGGGAACTGAACTGAGGGTTTTCCACATGGGAGGTGAGAACCTTCACCACCACACCATTCCAGCTGTGCTGCAGTTCAGCATATGGGATTGCATGGGTTGGGGCCAGGAATCAAATCCTGGACCTCAAGATTTCAAGGCAAGTGCTCAACTGCTAAGCTATCCCAGCATTCCCAACACCAAGTTTGTTTTTTTTTAAGATATATTTTATTGTTTGAGAGAGGGGGTGGGGAAGGGCCCAGGGCAGTCTCCATTGCTGCACATCACCAGTTCCAACATAGTTTCATTCCACACAGATGGAAGAGGGGCCACACAGGACAGGAATGGAACCCGGGACCTTCCACATGGGAGGTGCGCCCCAGCTCAGCGCATGGGTCCACACAGGCCAGGGCTAGGACCTGATCCCCGGACCCCACAGATGCAACGCAAGCGCTCAACCCACTGAAACATCCAAGCCTCCCCAACACCTGGTATTTTAAAAATGTTTTAGTGAGCAAATGGAGATAGGAGACTACTCCAATAACATAAGGCCCAAATTAGAGGTAGGGGAATAGAGAGAAGTTGATGGATTAGAAATATTAGGTCAACTTGATAGGATTCAGTAATTAATTAGATGTAAGGGAGGGGGGTTTGGGAAAAGGAAGATTAAAGGATCAGACCCTGGCTTCTGGTTTGAATACCTGAGGTCACCAAGATGTGGAAGAACTTGGGGTTCACAGGAGGGCTATGAGGTGCCCATCTCCTTGATGAGTGGGAGAATTAGACAGCACAAGCTTCAACGGAAAAGTTTTTACAAAGAGAAAGAACAACTGCCTGGATACAGCATTTGAAATGAGGGCTTCCCCTCCTCCCACTTCCCTGAGATATTTAGGGCACAGAGGATGCAGTCTCCCCTGGAGAGGGCTACAGGGAGGTAAAGGCCTCAGGCGAGAGCCACAAGGGAAGGAGAGGGAGAACTCAGGAAGAGGCTGGGGAGTTAGGAATAGGAGTTCCAGAAATGGTAAAGAAGGGAGGAGAGTTATTGGGAAACTATATTGGAAAGAAGCAGCACACAGATGTATGAAAATACCCAAAAAATGTCCTCCCCCAATTTCTCTACTATATAAATTTTATCCATTTCCAAATACTACTCTTTAAACATGAAAATATTTAATGAGTAAGGTTGGGCTAGAACTGGTACATTCACAATGCTAATAGCAATTAAAAACAAATACGGGGAGAAAGCTGGGATGGCTCAGCAGGTAAAGCACTCACTTTGAAGCCCCAAGGACCGAGAATCGAATCCCAGCCCCAGCCCATGCGGACCCACATGCTGAACTGGGGTGTGCCCCCAGTTCAGTTCTTGCTGGGACCTATGTGGGAGGCTCCCGGCCCAGTTCCTGCCCTGCGCAGCCCTGTGCCCGCCTGTGGAGTGAAACTATATGGAAAACTAATGTCAACTATGGAGACTGCTCTGGGCCCTCCCCCTTCTCTCTGTCTCTCTCTGTCTCTGTTTCTCTCTGTCAAAAATCAATAAAATAAATCTTAAAAAAAAAAAAAGAAAGAAAAAAAAAGAGGGAACCTTAAAAAAAAAAAAAAAAATATGGGAAGCTGGGATGGCTCAGCAGGTTAAGCGCTCATTTGCAGCACCAGAGACTGAGGATCGAATCCCGGCTCTGGCCCAGGTGGACCCATATGCTGAAGTAGGGTGTGCCCCCAGGTCAGTTCTTGCTGGGGCCTATGCGGGAGGCTCCGGGCCCAGTTCTTGCCCTGTGCAGCTCTGCGCCCACCTGTGGAGTAAAACTATATGGAAAACTAATGCTGTCAACTATGGAAACTGCTCTGGGCCCTCCCCCTTCTCTCTCTCTCTCTCTCTCTCTCTCTCTCTCTCTGTCAAAAAACAATAAAAATTGGGGAAGCCGGGATGGCTCAGTGGGTTAAACGCTCACTTTGCAGCGTCAGGGACCGAGGAACGAATCCCGGCCCCGGCCCGTGTGGACCCATATGCTGAACTGGGAGCTCCCCCAGTTCAGCTCTGTCTCTGTCTCTGTATCTCTCTCTGTCAACATAAATAAATAAATAAAAATATAAATAAACAAATAAATAAATAGCCAACAAAAATATGGAAAAATGCTCAACGATACTCTTTAAAAAATAAATAAAAATAAATCTTTAAAAAAAAACAGAAAAGGCTGGGTTGGCTCAGTGGGTGAAGCGCTCACTTTGCAGCCCCAGGGACCAAAGCTTGAATCCCAGCCCTGGCCTGTGCAGACCCATATGCTGAACTGGGGTGTGCTTCCCATGCGGGAGGCCCCCCATTTCAGTTCTTGCCCCCCAATTCAGCTCCTGGCTCAGGGGTATGTGTCTCCCATGCAGGAGGCCCCCAGCCCAGTTCCCGCCCTGTGCGGCCCCCACCCACCTGTGTGGAATGAAACCATGTTGTAAACTGATGAGGTACAACTATGGAGACTGCTTTGGGCCCTCCCCCTTCTCTCTGTCAAAAAACAATAATAAAATAAATCTTTAAAAAAATAAAAATTGGGGAAGCTGGGATGGCTCAGTGGGTTAAGCGCTCACTTTGCAGCGCCAGGGACGGAGGATCGAATCCCAGCCCGGGCCCTTGCAGACCAATGTGCTGAACTGGGGAGTTCCCCCAGTTCAGTTCTCTGTCTCTGTATCTCTCTCTCTCTCTCTCATTCTCTGTCAAAAACAATAAAAATAAATAAATAAATAAATAAAAATAAAATAAAAACATGGGGATGCTGGGATGGCTCAGCAGGTTGAATACTCCCCTTATAGCCCTGGGGTCCAAGGACTGAGTCTTGGCCCCAGCCCTTGCGGACCCATATGCTGAACATGGGTGTGCTTCCCATGTGGGAGGCCCCTAGCTTGGTTCCTGACAGGGGTGAGCTTCCCATGTGGGAGGCCCCTAGCTTGGTTCCTGACAGGGGTGAGCTTCCCATGTGGGAGGCCCCTGGCTCACAGGGGTGTGCTTCCCATGCAGGAAGCCTCCAGCCTGGTTCCCACCCTGTGCGGCCCCACGCCCACCTGTGGAATGGAACTATGCTGAACACTGATGATGTACAACTATGGAGACTGCTCTCGGTCCTCCCCCATTCTCTGTCTCTCTCTGTTTAAATGGAGATTTAAAAATAAAATAGGGGCTCGGGTCCGTGGCAGCGGCGCGATGCGGCTGGGCCGGCTGGGCCGGAGGCCCGCGGCGCTGGGGCTGCTGCTGCTGTGCGCCGCGGCGGCGGGCGCCGGGGACGCGGAGGAGCTGCACTACGCGCAGGGCGAGCACCGCGGCGACTACGACCGAGAGGCGCTGCTGGGCGGCCAGGATGAAGTCGACGAGTACGTGAAGCTCGCGCCCGAAGAGCAACACAAAAGGCTCAAGTCCATCGTGAAGAAAATCGACTCGGACGCGGACGGCTTTCTCACCGAAAGTGAACTCAGTTCATGGATTCAGATGTCTTTTAAACATTATGCTATGCAAGAAGCAAAACAGCAGTTTGTTGAATATGATAAAAACGGCGACGGCACCGTGTCGTGGGATGAATACAACATCCAGATGTATGATCGAGTGATTGACTTTGATGAGAACACAGCTCTGGATGATGCTGAGGAGGAGTCTTTCAGGCAGAATTGGGTGAGTGTAACTAGCTGGCCAGTGGACTCTCCATGCTTAAAAGGTGAATTCTTTTGGAGAAGAAGTGAGCCTCGTCTGCAAATGAATTCTACCTGAAAAGAGCTTTTCCTTTCAGCAATGAAGCACATGAATTAAAAGCTTCCAGATTAAAAAAAAATAAAATAAAATAA
>PVKE010008654.1:35494-47171 GCA_004027555.1 Craseonycteris thonglongyai
GCTCAGCGGGTTGAGCGCTCGCTTTGAGGCCATGAGGACCGAGGATCGAATCCCGGCTCCGGCCCAGGCAGGACCCACGTGCTGAACTGGGGAGTTCCCACAGTTTGGTTCTCTAACTGTCTCTGTCTCTGTCTCTCTATCTGTCAAAAAGTAAAATAGAAATAACTATGCACTGAAGACAAAAAGATAATTTCTCTCTCTATAAATGTGAAAAGATTAAATAAATAAATAAATAAATAAATCTTAAAAAAAAAAACTTTGAAAACAAATTGACTAACAGTATCACAAGACCTAGGGTATCTCTTACTCATAAAATTTCGCTAATGTCCAGGGGATGCTGGGATAGTTCAGTGGTTAACCACTTTGCCTTGTAATCACGAGGTCCGAGGTTCAATTCCTGGCCCTGGCCCTGGCCTGTGCAACTGACCACCGGGATGGCATGGCAGTAAAGGTTCTCACCTCCCATACAAGAGGCCTGCATGGTCACACAACCACCCGTGTGGAATGAAACTATGTCACAACTAATGATATACAACTATGGAGACTGCTCTGGACACTCCCTTCTCTCTCTCTCTCACCTTCTCCCAAACAATAAAATAAATTATAAAAAAGAAAAGAATGTCCATCAAAACACATGAAGATGTTCACTGAATAATTTATATATAAAAATTCTAGAAACCCAAAACAGGGGAACAGACAAAATTATCTATCATAGGCACGCAGTGCAATATCACACACCATTAAACATGATAGCTTTGAAGACTAAACCACCATGAAAAACACTTAGGATATGATTATTAAAAAGAAAAGGCAGTATACAAAACTATCTAGTATAGGATTTCAGCCACACAAAAAGCTTCAGTACCTGTACAGAGCTTTGAAAGAATGGAGAAAATTTAAAGGGCTAAATTTTGTAGAGTGAATGATGACTTTTTTCCTTTTTAACATTCCCGTTTCTCTTAAATGAGTTTGTGCAATAACTTCTCAACCTCTCATATTTCAAGAGTCTCTTCTAACTATCCCTGATCCTGAACTCTTTCAGGATGGTTGTACCAAACCTGAGACACCACCAGCTTCTTTTCCAGGAACCTATGCCTTCTCTCTTGCACTAAGAATTCAAACATCTACAGCCCCGGATCTTACAGAGCTGTGTTGGGTCAGCGTTCAGAACCATCCCTGGAGCTGGGCACACTTATTTAAGGAAGCCATCAAGGCTTTAATTCTCACCCCACTCCCCAGTACACACTCAAGGACAGGAAGTGATGTCAAATGTGCTCCCCACTGTCATTTCCAAGTCTTTCACTTCCTCAAACTCTAGCTTCTCTGCATGTTCCTGCCATCAGATTAGCTCCCTCCTTTTTGTCATTCTCCCTCATTCACTGAGACTTTATCTCTTGATTCACTGTCTCACTCCCCACAGATACTCCTGTTATTCTTGGTGACTTTCATTCCCACTGGGACTTTGAACTTGCTGTTCTCTCTGCCCACCACGTTCCTCCCCAAAATATGAGCGTGGTTCACTGTCTTACTTCCTTCAGGTTTCTCTTCAAATGTCACCTAAATAGCAAAGTCTTCCCCTACCATCCTTTTTAAAATTGTAACTCATTCCTCCAGTCCTCTCCCTTCTTTATTGTTCTTCATGGCACTTGTCAGATATATATGTTTTTTCATCTTTTTGTTTGTTTGTTTAGCCTGTTCCCCATACTAGTGTCAAAAGGACAGGGACTTATGTTTGTTTTTTGTTTGACTAATCCCCAGCACCTAAAACAGGGTCTGGCACATAGAAAGTACTAAAAAAAAAAAAAATGAATGAACAACTCAATGAAAGAATGATGGATCCATCCAATACCCTGGCCTCTCCCATTCCTTGACTTCCTCAGCACCCATAGTCATACAGCAGCCACCCACTCCCATAACTAAGTCCAGGGCCTTATCACCATCACCATAGTCTCTGACTATTATAGCATCTCAAACCCATCCAGCTCACTTGTTCTGCTAGTGCTACCACAACAATTATTCAGCTTCATCAAAAATATATTTAGAGGGGAAGCCGGGATGGCTCAGTGGGTTAAGCGCTCACTTTGCAGCGCCGGGGACCGAGGATCGAATCCCAGCCCCGGCCCGTGTGGAACCATATGCTGAACTGGGAGCTCCCCCAGTTCAGTTCTCTCTGTGTCTCTGTCTCTCTCTCTCTCTCTCTCTCTCTCTGTCAAAATAAATAAGTGAATAAATAAATATTTTAAAAAAAAAGAATAAATAAATATTTTAAAAAAATAGAAAAAGAAAAAAATATGTATTTAGGGGAAGCCGGGATGGTTCAGTGGGTTAAGCGCTCACTTTGCAGTGCTGGGGACTGAGGATCAAATCCCAGCCCCGGCCTGAGTGGACCCATATGCTGAACTGGGGAGCTCTCCCAGTTCAGTTCTCTCTCTGTATCTCTCTGTATCTGTATCTCTCTCTCTCTCTCTCTCACTGTGTCAAAAATAAATAAATAAATTTAAAAGAAAGAAAAACATCTTAAAAAAAAAATATATATATATATATATATATATATATTTTTTTTTTTTTTTTAGGGGAAGCCGGGATGGCTCAGTGGGTTAAGCGCTCACTTTGCAGCCCCGGGGACTAAGGATCGAATCCTGGCCCCGACCCATGTGGACCCATATGCTGAACTGGGGAGTTCCCCCAGTTCAGTTCTCTCTCTGTCTCTTTATCTCTCTCTCTCTCTCTCTCTGTTAAAAACAATTAAAAAAAAGATTTAAAAAAAAATATATATATATGTATATATATTTATATGGGATGCCAGAATAACTCAGCAGGTTGAACACTCACTTTGCAGCTCCAGGGTCCAAGGGTCGAATCCCAGCCCCAGCCTGTGTGGACCCATAGGCTGAACTGGGGTGTGCCCCAGTTTGGTTCTCATTGGGGCGAGCTTTCCATGTAGGAGGCCCCCAGTTTGGCTCCTGCCTCAGGCATGCGCCCACCTGTGGAACAAAACTATGTAGAAAACTAATGACGTACAACTATGGAGACTGCTCTGGGCCCTCCCCCGTTTCTCTCTCTCTCTGTCAAAAACAATAAAAATAAGTCTTTATAAGATATATATATTTACAATCCATTCCCTTACCCACTTTACATTCTATCAACCATTACACGCACACTCCTGTATATACTCTCAAGACACCCTTGTCTTTCTCCCCTGGCAAACCCCAACAAGACTGTCCTACTCCATGCTTATACTCAGCAAATATCAATGACTACTAGTGCTTATTGAATGAACACTTAGTACATACAAGGCACTGTTTTAAGTACTTTACATTAATTCTAATGCTCACACGTCTGTGACGTGGATACTATCATTCATCATCCTCATTTTACAAACAGAGAAACTATAGTCAGTTAACGTTGGGGAAAGATGCACAACCACACTAACTGGTCAGATTTAAATGGATGGCAATAAATTTCTAGTAGACACTGAGCACAGCCTAGTGATACTACCACATTCCTTGGTGATTTTAATCTCTTGACTCCCCAGAACCCATCATTCATACCCTCTGCTCTCTCTCCACAGAACCTCTTCCTTTAGCTGATAACCTTCCTTTATGCTTCACTGAGAAGCCAGCCACCAGACACTGAAATCCTCCAAACACCAGATAGGTGCGGCTGAACATATCCGCAGCCTTTTTTCTTACCACAGGGACTTTGCACCCGTCAAAGTCAACTCCTCTAATATACTCTGGATCCTGTCTTCACCAGCCACTCACTGACTTTGTTAGCCTTTCTCTCTCCTAAAGCATCAAATCCTACCTGCTGGAGTTATTCCTGACACCACAGAGGCACCCCTTAACTCTTCTTTGGCCCCACATTCCCTTTGGTCACCATTCCACTTCTCAGCTCCCTGTCGCAAGACAACTTTTCCAAGGAATTATGTGTATTTTCTCTAATCGGCTTCTGCCTCTATCATTGCTCTGTAAGTGCTCTTATCAAGGTCACTAATGTCTTCTCGGGTCATTCTCTAAATGTGCCTCTCTCTCAACAGCTTTAGACATGACTCTTTGCCTCCATTTTTGTAGTTTCTTCTGCACCCCACCTCCATGTGTTGGAATGCTCAGGGCTGGCTCTGCTTGAGCGTTCTCCTCCTCCTTTTACACTCTCTTGAAACTATATCCACTCTCAAGACACAAGATACCATCTACACCAAGCTTGTGGCCCAGGATAGCTTTGAGTGCAGCATGAGATTTTTTTGCAAATTTTTTTTAACTTATCAGCTATCATTAGTGTTAGTGTGTTTTATATGTGGCCCAAGACAATTCTTCTTCCAGTGTGGCCCAAGGAAGCCAAAAGATTGGATACCTCTGATCTACAAGCTCTCTTACTTCTCAAAGTATATCCCCAGCCCTGATTTCTCCCTAGTTTTACACTTCACATTTAATGTACCTAAAAACCCTTGACTCACCCCAATACCTTTTTATATTCCTGTTTCCCCTCTGAGTAAATCCTACCACCAGCCAGCCAGCTGCAAAAATCTAGATAACACCCTTGATTGCTTCCTTCCTTGCCTCTCTACATCCAACTGTAGGACCTCCAAGTCCTACAAAATATACTTCAAGTCTACCACATCTCTCTCCATCTCTCCTGATACCACCCTAACCCAAGCCACCATTATCTCTTGCCTAGGACATGAAAAACACATCTAAACAAGTCTCCCTGATTTCACTGTTGTCCACCCCACCACCTACTGTCTAAACATCAACCATCATTTCAGTCTTCTGTCATAAAACTCTCCCATGGCCTCCCAAATAAACTCCAAATGCCCTACTCAAAAGATTCGACAAGATGTGGCTACTAGCCACCTCTTCACCCTCAGTACACTTTTCCCCTCGCTGGCTTCAGTCCAGGCACTCTGGCCTTTGTTCTGTTCCTTGAACACACAAAGCTCTTCTCCAGCTCTGGGTCTTTGTAAGATAATTGCCTCTTCCTGAATGTTCTTTCTACAGCTCTTCATATGACTGATCTCATAATCTTTCAGGTCTCAGCTCAAATGTCTCCTTTTCAGAGAACCCTCCCTGACCATTTTATCTAAGTGGTATCTTCTCTCTTCATTCTGTTTACTTCCTTCATAGTATTTATTATAATCTATAATAAACTTGATTACTTATTGGTTTATACGTTTGTTGTCTATCTCCCAAACAAAGCAAATCAGCTCATGTCTCATTCACCACTTTATCCCAGCACCAAACACAGTAACTGACATACTGGTCAATATGACATACTGATTCAATAAACATCTATAAATTAATTAAGTACTGCCATGAAAAATCCACGCTTTTATGAAAAATGCATATTCCTGACTACAGAAGGGACAAATATTTCCTTAAATTACTTCAGAGTTCAAGGTGGCAAATACTATCTATGGAAATTCATGGTGAAGAAATGTTCTGTTTGTGAACAGAAAATATGTGGATGGTACTTTCTCCAGCTACAGAAAGGACTTAAATGTGCAGCGTCTGATGAAGGAGTTGAGTTAACCCTTACCCTTACCATTTCTGCATATTCCAGCTGCTCCCCCTCATTGTACAGTTCTGGGGGCAGGTTATAAATCCGCAGGATGTTATCAGCACTATTGGTCAAGATGCAGGAACCATCAGGGGCCCTAGGAAGTAGGCAAGAGTTAGGAAGCTGGGCAGACCTGTCTTCCAAGTGTAGGGCTAGGGCTGAGCCTAACTCTGGGGCAGATAAGCCCCCCAAGACCTTCAGGAAAGTAGAAGACACAATCCTAGATGAAATTTAAACTCCGTCCAAGAGGGATTCTTACTCCTACTCCCACCTCTGATGGATCCCTCCCCCAGACAAATGGGGTGTTTTAAGATGAAAATCCTGGTGTGGTTATCTCCCTGCCCCATTCTCCTTACTTACCACTTACAGCCTTTCAAGAAGTTTTCAGGTTGGGTGCTGAACTCTGACCAGGAACCACAGAGAAACTGAGGTAGTTCGGAGAAATTGTAGTTCCAAGTACTGGAAGGAAGATGGGAGGATAACAAACCTGAGTCCCCAAAGCAGAGTGGAAAGAGGCCTGGAGAAGTGGAGCTGAGGACTGACAGATAAGGTCTATCTCACACTTCTATACATCTTACACTTCCAGTCTCCTCAGATTCCTGACTCAACTGCCATCACGACTTACGTGTATCCTTCGTCTTCAGGAGCGGGTCTCTCAGACAAACCTTCTTCCATGGCTTCCCCGGACCCCAACTCTGGCTTGTTCGTTTCTTCTGCTGGAAGGCTCCTGTTTTCACAGAGTTCTTGCTCCTCGATTCGAGGGCTCAACTCGCTAGGAGTGCCAAGTCCTGTCTCCGGGGGAGCGGAAAGAGAAGCTGAGTCCCCCTCCTCCCGCTCCTGGGACATAACTGAGCCAGCCACAGGATCTGGGGACCTGCGGGGAGGATCATCTCCCTCGGATGGCGGTGGCATCAGTTCAGGGTCCGTATTTTTACCCGTCGGGGAAGCCTGAGGAGAGAGACGGGCGGGAGCTGGGGCCTGGTCTGAAGGCAGGCAGTCCAGAGCTAACGGTGGCGCGTCCGGCGTCTTCATTTTGAGGAAGCGCGGCAGACATTGGCCTCGGCCAGGAAACCCTCTTCCCACCGGCTACCAGCTTCCTGGCCTGCGGAGCGACCAAGACAGTTTCAAAGTTCTCCAGGATCCGGGGCGCTGGCTGGAGAAACCCACGTGTGCCTTCCTTCTTCTTCCGGGAGGGGGCAGACGACCCCCGGAGGACGAAGCTAACAGATTCAGCATTGAAAGCGCGGCGGTACTCAGCCCGATCGGGGGCGACGCGCCGCTTACTCTCGCGTGACTTGGACCCACCGTTCGATTGGACCTACGCATCTCGGCGCGGTTCACGGGCGGGGCGAGGCAGGGACGTAACAGGTCACGTTTTACCGTCCCCATCAAGACTTGGGACTCCTGATGGCCGCGGGGAATTGTAGTCTGAAAGTTCTTTTCCTGGGCGAGACGTGCCTGAGCTCTCGTGGTCGTTAAATCTCTTGCTTCTCCCCTCACCTGCAGAGGGCGCTAACGCCGTTTGATTTTACAGGTTTTGAACCTCTTGCATCTCATTCACCAAATTCCTGACTTCCGTCCCTTCATTTATTCAATAAGTATTTATTATTATGCTCTTGCTTGCTACCCAGTACTGTACTAGGCACTGGGAAACACAACGAATAAGATAGTAGACTAAGGCTTACGTTGCTGTGTATTGAAGGCAAGGAACAAATCTTTTCAGATAGTCATAAGGATGGTATAAAAAATAAAACAAGACGGTGTGGTGTGATATAGAGTATTTGGGGATATACCTTAGATTGGGATATTAACAAAGTCCTTCCTAATAGGTGACACTGTAGCTGATGAGAAGAAACTATCCAACTATGTTGGATAGGAGTGTTCCAGGCGGAGGAAACGTCAAGCGCAAAGGCTTTCTTCCTTCCACCTTCATATTTGACACAGTGGCAGGACTCTTCCAAAATTGTTTCCACCAAATTTGTTCTCACGGCTCTGGGTTGTCGAACTTCCCCACTTCAAAATGTCTGTAGCTACAGCACCAATCCGGAGAGAGTTCAGACTTCCTCCCCTCCTTTATCTCCCACTTTCCCTTCCCATTGCTTCCGCCCTCCGGCGAATTGCGTGCCCTTACTTGTCATGGCCACTGTCCAGCTTTGTGCCAGGAGCCTCGCGGGGTTTGCTGGGATTGGGATTTCCCCCTCCCATGTGCTCCGACTGGCGCTAAAAGTTTTGAGCTCAAAAGTCCACAGCTACCCTATCCTGGGTGCAGGGAGCTGGTGGGTCCCGGGTGTCAACTGGAATCCGGCCTCGGAGCGTGCTTCCCAGAACGGTAATACGCTCCCCTGAGGTTCGGGTAAGCTCTTGACTGAGCCCGATGAGTCTTCTGAGACAGGAGCTCTCGGCTCCATGTATTTTAGCTACGGAGGATAATGGGGACGAGGGGTTAGGCACTTAGGGACTTGGCGATTTAGTGGAACGGGATGGAAGGTTGGCTGGTGGCACCAACATAGGAATGCATTGTCGGGAATCCTGGGTGTAGATAATGAAGATGTTAGGACCTGCCGAACTCAAAGCTGAACAATTGGGCCGGGGGAGTGGTACTCTGGGGTACATTCTGCTGGCCTCGGGGGTTCTTCCCCATCTACCCATTCCCTTCCCAGTGCCCGATGTGGGAATCCTGAATAAGACGCACAAAGCATCAGGGTCTGAGACTTTAGGATCTTGGAACTTTGGAAACTCAAGTCTTGAGATTTCAGAACCTTTGGTATCCTGGTGGAATCTCGGGCTCCATTCCGAAGTGATTTTTCGGGGTGATCTGGGAAGCCCACGCTCCTGAGGCCACAACTTCAGGATCTTTATCCTTCCTGGAGTAATCTTTCCAACCGGCCCCCAAATCCGCTAGATGGAGAAAATCCAGTTAAATACTGTCAGTCGTGGAAGTGGGAAGTACTAAACGAGATTTACACGCGAAACGGTGTACGATTATCCTGGTCTGAGAGGCCTCGGAGCCCTGTTATTGTTTGGCTCTACATTTGCATTTCTGCCACTTGCAGAAGCATTTCCGTTTCTTCGGAGCAGTTCATATTTACCCGATTAGAGGGGAAGTGGAAAATGTCTTTTAGGATGGTTCCTGTAACTTGCGGAGGAAGGTTAGTAAGTCCCGCCTCTACTTTGTTTTTTTCTTCCTGGACTTTTGATTACTGCTTTTGGAAAGAAAGGGTATCTTCGTTTTGATGCAAACCTCAAAACTTAGACCCCTTTTCGAATGGTTTGCTCCACCCGGGACGACTACAATCTTGGAGGACACTACCATTGCTTGGAAGGGGTGTAAAAAAACAGTGCAGAAGGAAAACTTTGGGTATTTTCGCGAATGGGTACATTTGAGAATTAAACGATGAAAGAGCGTAACGATGGGTCGTTTGTTTCTGGCGGAAAAACAACTCGTGTCTGGCTTTGAGCTAAGTAATTCCAATTTCGGACGCAGACTGGACGTTGAGAAAGCGGAAGGGGCGGGGCTTGGGACGGGGTGTCTCCGAGGTCCTAAGTGCAGTCCAACGTCCTGACTATTTGTTGCCTCTGGGAGGCGGCGGAACACGCGTGAAGTTCAGCGCTCAGCCATTTCACCCTTTTGGGCGATGTCACTTTCATCACTTACACGCACCTGCTGAGAATCAGACCTATGTGCTTATCTATTTTTCTAAATTGAGTTTGCATTTATAACCACTGCAGTTAGAGGAGGAAATTTTCTCATGCCTCATCCAGTCTCTCTGACCCCACCTTTATTTTTATTTGCCACCATGGATTAGTTTTGCCTGTTGGAACTCAGTGTGTTCCTTTGTATCAGGCTTCTTTCAGCATGATGTTTATGAAATGTATTCATGTTGTTGGATGTATCGGTGGTGTATTTCGCTGCTTTTTATTTAGTGTATTACACTGGAGGAATCAACCATCGACTGTTATTTTTTTGCTGGCCATTTGAGTTGTTGCTCGGTTGGTGTTATTTTGAATAAAGCTATTAACATTCTTTTTGTGGTCATAGTTTTTTGTGTTTCTTGGTTAAACACTTGGAATTGTTAGGTCAAGAGAGTGGAGAATAGATCTCTATTTTTTTTAACTTGATAGAAAAATTATAATTTTCAAACTGGTTGTACTATTAACTATGTTCAACAGTTTTCGTGTGCTTATTGGCCATTTTATGTCATGTAAAGTGACTCTCAAGTCTTCCCCATTTTTTAAATTGGTTTATTTGCTTTTTTTTTTATTATTACTGTTGAGTTGTAGGGTTTATTTATGTATTCTAGATAGGTATCTTTTGTCTGATACATGTGTTTTCTCTTGACCTGTTGATTGCCTGGGGAAGCAGAAGATGCATCTTTTTTCTTTTCATTGTTTACTGTGATCTCTTTGGGAACTCTTACCCTAAGGTCATGAAGATACTGTTGTACATTTTCTCATATATTTTCTTCTAGAACCTTTATAGTTCTCAGTTTTACACTTAGATCTATGAGCCATACTTAATTAAAAATAATGTTTTCATGATGTAAGGTAGGGGGTCAAGGTTCTGTTTTATTTTGGTGGTTTTTTATAGAGATGTCCATCCAGTTGCTCTAGCTCCACTTGTTAAAATAGCCTTTCTTTCCCATTGAATTGCTTTTTTTTTTTTTTTACAAGAGTTATTTTATTGTTTTTCACAGAGACAGAGAGAAGGGGGGGTGCTCAGAGCAGTCTCCATAGATATACATCATCAGTTTTCGTTCTACACAGGTGGGCAAGGGCTGCACAGGGTGGGAACTGGACTGAGGGCCTCACATGGGAAGCACACCCCAGTTCAGCATATGGGTCTACACAGGCCAAGGCCAGGATTCGATCCTCGGTCCCTGGGGCTGCAAAGCGAGCACCTAACCCACTCAGCCAACCCAGCTTCCCCTGAATTGCTTTTAATTGGCGTGCTTGGTCCATTTACATTTAATGCAATTGTGAGGTTTGGGTTTAAGTCTGCTATCTTAGTGCTGTTTTTTGGGGGGTTTTTTTGTTTTAGAGAGTAATTATTTTGTCTTCAGTGCATATTTGTTTTTATTTTATTTTATTTTATTTTTGACAGAAAGAGAGAGAGATACAGAGACAGAGACAGCTAGAGAACTGAACTGTGGGAACTCCCCAGTTCAGCATGTGGGTCCGCCTGGGCCGGAGCCGGGATTCGATCCTCAGTCCTCCGGGCTTCAAAGTGAGCGTTTAACCTGCTGAGCCATCCCGGCTTTCCCTTAGTGCTGTTTTTTATCTCCTTGTTCTTCAAATACTTGAGAAAAACACAAGACCAATCTTACACAAACTCTTTCAAAATATAGAGGAGTAACATTACCCAGTGCATTTTTGTGAGACCAGCAGAGTCCTGATAACCAGACAAAGACAAGAAAATTTAGACCAATATTTCTATTAGCAATATATGTGCAAAAATCTGACAAAGTCTAGCAAATCAAACCTGATAATATATAAAAATGATAAATACATCCTGACCAAGTGGAGTTTATCCCTGAGTGCAATGTTGATTTGACACTCAAAAATCAATCAGTGTAATTTGGCACACTAACAGGTTAAAGGATAAAAATCCCATGATTTCAACAGTTACCGGTATTTAAAAAGCAGTTGACAATATACAACAACTATTTGTGATTACAAAAAAGAAAGAGAAAGAAAAGAAAACCCAACCTCTCAATTAACTAGGAAAAGGAAACTACCCCAATCAAGTTACCTTTCGAGATATGCAGAACAGTGACAGACTGAATGCTTTTCCTCTAAGATCAGTTAGTTAACTAGGAAAGAATTTGACTCTCACCACTTCAACTTTATACTGAAGGTCTCAACCAGGCAAGATATAAAAATAAATATAATGATTGGAAAGGACGAAATAACTTTTTTATTCACATATGGTGTGACTGTGTACACAAAAAGCCCTAATAGAAAATCTACTTAAAAACTATCAGAACCAATATGTGATTATAGCAAGGTCACAGGTTTCAGAGGCAGCATACATATTATAAATTGTATTTTTGCATAACCATTGAATCTGAACTTGAAAAATGAATTTTAAAAACAATACCTTTTTTTTTTTTTTTTTTAATTT
>PVKE010008655.1:0-47064 GCA_004027555.1 Craseonycteris thonglongyai
GTGGATGGGTGGGTGAATGGTGGATGGGTGGGTGGATGGATGGTGGATGGGTGGGTGAATGGTGGATGGGTGCATGGATGGTGGGTGGGTGGGTGGATGGATGGATGGTGGATGGGTGCATGGATGGTGGGTGAGTGGATGGATGGATGGTGGGTGGGTACGTGGATGGCGGGTGGGTGTGTGGATGGATGGTGGATGGGTGCATGGATGGTGGGTAGTGTGGGTGGGTGCATGGGTGGATGAAACTGATGTAAGTATAATTACAGAAGGCTCCATCACAAGAGAAGGCTGAACTGCATTCCAGGGTTTATCAGTGCAATTTCTTTCTCACCTAGAGATTATATAAGAGACAGAAATTAGAACTGAATCTCAAGCAATGTTTTTATTCCTGGTAGGGGAACAGTTGGTTTTCAACATACGGAATCACATGGAGAGACAGAGGATTGGGGGGTGGGGGGGCTTGACAGGCATTTGGGCTGACTGTCCTCCCTGTAACTGTGGATGGATGGTGGATGGGTGCATGGATGGTGGGTGTGTGTACAGGGTTTTGGGGGAGTCAACGCCGAGAAGCTCACCCACAGGCTGTTGGGCAGAGCCCCCTCTCTCTGCAGCCAGGCAGCTCCCCAGAGGCGCTGTCAGGCCTGAGCGCCCGGGGTTTCGTAGGTGCTGGGACGGTAGTGACCGTCGCAGGAGGTTTCGTCCTGCCCACCCAAGCTGCTGAAGGGTGCGGCATCCCAGCACTTGTAGTGTCACCCCCTTCACACCCTCCTGTCTCCACACGGAGAAGTAAGGTTGTCTGCATGGAGCTTTGCAAGTGTGGTCATCTTTAAAGCTTCACAATTGCATTCCTGTGATGATGAACTGACTTTTGAAAAAAGTGCAGAAGGGACTGGCTTTACACCAAAGAAACCAGTGTTTCTTTTTACCTGGAGCATTGGCCGACTTCTCATCATTAAAGCCCCAAATGTACCTCTGTTAAAAGTTTACCCTTTCTGTCACTTCAGGCATGAGATAAAATTCGTCAGTCCCTGGAAGTTTCCTTCCGGGCAGGCTCTGCCCCCCGTCAGGGTTCCCATGTCCCGAGGGATTCTTGCTGTTCTGGGGAACGGGTTCATGTCACTTCCTCTCTGTCTTGCCTTGGCAGGGCCTGATCAAGATCCGGGGGGACCAGTGCTGGTGGGACCTCACCTGCATGGACTTCCACTACGAGGTGAGCAGCTTGGTGACGTGGTGATTCGATGACACACACCCCAGCTCGTTTGGATGCCCCCTCCGCTTCCTTTCTGGGAAGCAGAACAGGGTGTCTGGTTATGGGCACTGAGTCCCTCTGCTGCTGTCCACGGTGGGCCCAGGCCCTGGACGGCAGGCTGGGCACACTCCCTCCTGGAGTCTGGGCTGGCCCTTCTAGCCCCAGGGTGGGTAGGGGCTGCTCTGCCCTGTACCCAGCCCCCAGCTATGAAGACATGGGTGCAGGCGTGGCTCAGCTTCCTGGGGCCAGACATGCCAGTCCTACTACATTGGGACCCTCAAGGTCCCCTCCCTGCCTTAGCCGGGGCTTTGGGCGCGCTCCCCCCTGCTCTGGAACCCAGACCCAGGTCTGGGCCCCTCCGGACATTCCTGTCCCTGCAGACTGCTGGCCTGCCCGTGGGGGGTTAGACTGCATTTCCCTGTGAATTAATCGGAGAGCATCTGGCATTGAAACATCATTCGTCTTCTCAGTAATGTTGGCTCATCCCACGTATAGAAGGTGTGTGTGCTCGGTGCCCACGTTGGGCTCCCATTGCTCTTGTGGGCAGTAAAAACCCTGACACGTCCAGAGCACCACCCATCACACCGGGTGTTTTCTTCCATGTTCCTCACTGGTTGCTCACAGCTTGAACCGAATATAGGGAAGTGGTTTTTATCTGCTCTTCTGAAAGGCGGATTGCAGACAGTCATACACCTTCTGTGGCTTTCAGTCTTGAGTATGTCCGGTGCTGGATGTCGCCTGAGTCCTGGGGTAATGCCCTGTCACTGCTGTGCCTGTGTATGTTCCAGGCTTTGTCATCTGTTAAGCAGCCGAGAACAGGGACATTGCCTATGTGCTGCATTTAGTGGAAGGTCAGACTTTTTCTTTAGGGTCCCAAGATCACACCGCGTCCCACCTAACGTGCCTGGGCATGTGCTCCCCACCTGCCCAATATCCCACAAGGGCGTCTTGGTCCTAGAGCCAGCTTTCTGCAAAGTGTAGAGGAAATGCTTCTAGCTCTGCAGGAGGGGGTGTGGGGCCTCACGGGCTGGGCCGCCCCCTTGGCTACCCAGTCAACACTGTCCTGATGTGTGAAGATCACATGTGTCTGCCTGAAGAGCATCGGGCACGTGAGCAGGCAGGGCCTATTAGCCCCGTGGTACGCATGCCTGTGCTTGCTGCCCATGCGGCTCCTGGGCCCGGATGGAGGCAGCCCAGGGCTCCTGTATTAGGACGACAGAAGGCGTGTTAGCAAGTGGAGGGCAGGGCCGGGTGAGAGTCCCAGGAATTCATGGAGTTGGTGCCCACCGGGGCAGGGCTCTCCATCCCCACAGCCCTGCTCGGGATTTGGGCAGGTGGCGGGCAGGTGGCTGTTTGTGGACCAAGTTCTGGGGACTGGCCAGCAGACTATGACATGGGCGTGTGAGGACTGCTTGGAATCGATGTTCTAGGACAGGCTGAGTCAAAGCTCACTGAGAACCAGGAGTGTGATGGCCAATGATCACGCGGGATCCAGGGCTAAAGCCAGTGGCATTGTGAGGCCCTGGTTACTCAGTGCTGCTGTCACAGAGCTTGGCATCCAGGTCAGGCCCTTTGGGGGACAGAACCCTCCACCTCTGTGGCCACAGAAGCCTTTCCTCAGCACAGTCTTTTTCTAGCACCCTTTTTGTAAGCTAGATTGGAGTGAAGACACTAATGTCGCATTAGGGCCTGGGACCTACCCCCCATTGCATCCCCTTTGCTGACATTACACCATTTGATTCATTCCTTTGAGCTTATTTGTGCCCCTGGGACAAGGGTGGGAGGGCTCACACACTGTGGCTGGGGGAGGCCCTCACCTGCCACTCAGCATTGGCCTGAATGGCCTGTGCGCCCACCCTGGTCCCTTTGTGTTTCCCTCTACTCGTAACTAAGAAGTGGTTGTTGGTGAATTCAGTTGGTCCAATCAGAAGAAACCCTGGGCAGGTGTCTTCGAATTCAAGTTGTCAGTCACAGTCAGAAGAAAGGCGGTTGGTCTCCATGTGACACTCCACCACTGAGCGCAGTTCCTGCAGATCTGGTAACCGCCAGACTCGCACCCACACGAAGCCAGCGTCACCGGCACATCCAGGGCAGAATCACGTTCTGAAAGCTCTGTCCACGAGCTGATGGCTCTGACCCAACACTCGGTGAAACCACCCACAGGAACCGCCCACAGGCACTCCTTGCTGTCAGATGCTAAAGGAAAGCATGAAAAATAGATGCAATTACCTGCTAGCAGCATTATGTCTTCCCAGCTACCTTTAAAATATACAGCATTCCCCTTGGAAGAGCAAGAAAATGCTCTTAGAAGCAAACTTGTATTCCTTTGTGGCCCATTCTGCTCTATACAAATTCATCAAATTTGAACTTTTTAACTTTGGGGTACTTTGATTACACAGATTGATTCCGTAAATTCCTTTGTACTGGACCTATCACTCGCATAAACAGCCTCCACTGTGTAGTGTAGTGAGTCACTCGTTCTGGTCCCTGAGCTGTCAGAGATGTCCTGGCCTCGCTGGGTCCCGCCACCATGGTGGGTGCCACCTGCAGCCACTCTGGAGCCCCTCTGGGCTTGAGCAGGGTGCAGCTCTTTGTTCCTCCCCCACCCCCAGGGGCACGTGAATGAGTTCAAGTTTACACTGTTGTTTTGTTCCAGAGTCCTGCACGCAGAGCTGACCTTTACTCCAGGGACATAAATCACTTTCCACTCCTATTATTCGTAAAGTCCACAGCCTCACAGCACATAAAGAGGCCTTTGTGTCGTGTCAGTTGAGTTTTTAAGCTAGAGTTTCAAGGCCTCGGTAGGAACAGCTGACTCACAGGGCACTTCTCACATCCATTCCAGAGCCTTGTTGTTGGAATGGAACCTCCGTGCACGTCTTGATGAGAGCATTGTCCCCATGTGTGCTCCCTACCTGACAGTCCTCCAGGTGCACATGAGGTGGCCCGTGCAAGGTGCTGCCACGTAGTGCTCACCCCAGGGGACAGCCGAGCACCAGCAGGGAGCTCGAGATGTTCTTCCTGTGACTGCTTTGTCCCGGAAACATGATGTGAGGGCAGCTCCCACTGGCGTTTCTAGAAGAAGCTTTTCCTCTTTCTCTTGGATCAGGAAGGTCACTACCTGTCTAGGGTATGTCTTCACATATGTCAAGGTAGAAAATGGTCCCTCGTCCCAGCATCTCAATTCTCAGTGGGGTTGCTATGGCAACCTGTCCCTGGACACTGTTCATCCCTCCAAAAGCTGTGGTCATTCTCTGCACACTCACCCTGGGCCCCAAAACAGGCACTCCTTCCCAGGTGCCAGTGAGCCAAGGTGCTCATGGAGGTGACCAAGTTGGGCTGAACCCCCGGGACAGGCCCAGCTGCCCAGGACAGCAGTGCTGCTGGGAGGCTCCCAGGACCCTCCCTGCACTGGGCACTGTCAAGCGAGGCTGCTCTAAACATTGGCTAAAACTCTGGTTGAGCTGCAGCAATTCGCCTGTGAACACTGGCCCGGCCCAGCCCCCTGGGACCGGTGTGTTTCACAGTCCCTGATCCCAGGGCACAGGTGTGCAAGGGCATGATCGGCTGTCCCCCCACCCCCACCAGCACAGCGGAGCCTTCCTCCTCCTGCGTTCCAGACCTGCCCCAGCACAGTGGCTTCTGTTTTGTCTTGGGCCAGTGGGTCCTATTTTTAATTGCGACCCCAGGACCTGGGCTACCAGCTGTTTTGTATCGTAATTGAATGGGAGTCACTGAGCACCCTTAGATACAGGAGTCTACCAATCTGGAAATAATTTGAATCGAGGTTGACGTTACCGTGGAAGCTGTAAATGTTACCTTGATAGAAGTTGTGACTGAGTTACCTCCAGTAGGTTGGGAGTTGTGGCTTATTTGCTTTGTCGGATTGCAGTTTTATTGATTTTGTAAGAAGGTGTTTTTGTATGTGCTGGGGATTGCACAGGGAGGGTTGGTGGTGGGCCTGGGGAATGTGAAGGCCTACAGGAGACGGGGGCTGGCTGGGTAGCTAACCACAGGGTGGTTTTGGTGGGGGCTACACCTTGGGAAGACCCAGAAAGGCCTATCCCACCAGACCAAGGTCAAGACCATCAGAGGTGGGGGTGTAGCGTCAGGGTCAGCAATGGACATCGCTCTTACATCAGAGAGCTCCAAATGTGACCACAGGCCCAAATCACCCCTTGCTCTTCACAGACCTGTGTGGCCCACCTTCTCAGGGCTCCCACTTCCGGCTTGTGTGATTTGGGGCAAGTCACCTAACTGTCCAAATTCTGTTTTCCCAATTTTAACACGTTAAGCACCATGTCAGTCACCAGTGACTGATACTGAACTTTCCGTTCAGACCTCATCAGTCACCGGTGACCGACAGTATACTTTTCATGCAGGCTGCAGTATTGTATGTTAACTGATGATATAAAATTTAAAAAATTGCATTCTATTAATAAATTTTTAATAATTTCAAGATGATACCACGAATACAAAAAGTAAAAAAAAAGTAAAAAAAAAAATTTAGTGAGTTTTATTGAAACACGGTAAACATAAAAATGGTTGTCCTTTGCATGCCATTCTTCAATATTCTCATCCTCTTCATCTGATGATAAAAAAATAATGACTCTACGCCGTTTTTTAGGAAAAATAATTTCACTAGAATCACTTTCACGCTCCTCTTCTACTGACATTTTCACATTCACGGGTAAAGGAAAATCTTTTTCTGCACTGAAACAATTGCAGACAACTGATTGAATATAAAGCATTTCTAAAATAATACATTGTACAAATTGCAGTAAGTAATAAATATTCACATAGTAAATATATTCTATATATAAACATTTAGCCTTATTGCAACCTAAACAGATCTCCAGTCGCCAGCATTTCGGTGAAATCTGATATAATGGACCAAGCGGTAAGCAAGACAAAATAGCCTGAGCACACAACGTGTTAAATGGGTAACAACCCCAGGGTTGTGCCAGTTAAGTGATGTAACATACACTGGAATGAGAGCCAGTTAGAGTGTGTGACTGAGTGAGAACTTTCCAGCCATCTCTCTGTTATTGATGTCTAATCTAATTCCTGTTATCAAAGAATATACAGGATGTGACTTAAATTTTTTTTAATTTATTCAGACTTGTTGTGTAACCCAGAAAATGTTCTATCTTATTTGAGCCTAAAGAGGATTATATATTCTGCGTTCTATAAATGTTCATTAATTTAGGTTGGTTTATAGTGTTTTTCAAGCCTTCTCTATCCTTACTTATTTTTTTTTGTCTATTTGTCCTATCAAGTATCGATAGAGAAGGAGTGATATTTCAGACTAGAGTTGTAGATTTGTCTATCTCTCTCTGCAGTTCTATCCATCTTTGCTTTGTGTATTTTGAAGCTCTATACTTAAATGTCTGAGTGTTGTGACCTTCTGATAAACTGACCCCTTTAGCATTATGAAATGACCTTTTATTACTGAAGATATGATTTACTCTGAAGTCTGTCTGATATTAATACAGTGACTCTAGCTTTCTTTTGACTAGTATCTGCATAGTCTGTGTTTTTCCAAGCTTTAACCTTTAACCTACATGTGTCTTCATATGTGAAGTGTGGGTCTTATTTTTTATCCAGTCTGACAAATTCTGCCTTTTAATTATATATTTAGGTCATTTGCATCAAATGTGATCTTTGATAAGTTAGGTTTCGGTCTTATTCCTTTTTTCATCTTCTTCTGTTTCTTTTGGATTAGTTGAATGGTTTTTATGACTCTTTTTTATTTCCCTTCTTTGCTTATTAGCTGTAATAGCTCTTTGTTGTTTTACTTTTGGAGTTGTTTTAGAGTTTATAGTATAAACGTTTAATTCATCACAGCTTGCCCTCAACTGAGAACTTTTACTTAAATATAAGTAAAAGAACTTGACAATGATGTTCTCCCACTTTTCCCTCCTGGCCTTTTTGCTAGTATTATCATATGTTTACTTTTTTGTAAACCATGTACCATGTTATTATAATATTTTTGTTTGGGCAATCAAATTACTCTTTAAAAGCATTCCATTAAGTTGGAAAGGCAACCTCCCATGTTTGTCCACCACGCTCACCGTTCCCTCTGCCCATGTGTGAGCCAGGCTTTGGTCCTACCTGACGACCGCCTGCAGTCCTTTCGTGCAGGTGTGCTGGGGATGAGCCCTGCAGAGTGTGTGTGTCCCAGTCTCTCTTTCCCCTTTGGTTTTGAAGGAGGGTTTTGGTGGGTGTAGGCTGCTAGGGTGGCAGGTTTATTTCAGTACTTGAAAGCTGCCTCCCGCCATCTTCTCGCTGGGACCCAAGCTCTCTCCTGGGTCAACACCATGAAGGGATGGCAGCTCTTGGGGAGCCATCACCACAGATGATCCTGAGGGCACATTGTCCACTTTCCTTCACAGTGTCTCAGTTGTCCCAGGCTTGCATAGCAAGTGTGGCCTCCTGGGGAGGAGCCTTCAGCCCCCTGCAGGTCAGCTACCAGCTGCATGCAAGATCCCATAATAAGTCCTACCTTTTTACCCTAAACCCCTCACTTGATAGGTGTATGGCATGGCACCTTCCCTTCCCATCGGGCAGCCACCAATGCACAGACACCTCCATGTCCCCGGGACACAAATCAACACCTACAGTGTACAAGGGAGGCACCCACTCAATAACCAGACTGAGAACTCAGACTGGGGGGTGCGTTCTGTGGACACCTTACTTCCCGGCCCTGCCAGGGACAAGGGTCCTGGGTCAGCGGAAAGAGGGTGCAACCCACAGGCTTTCTGTTAAAATGAAACATGTGGAGCTTGAGTGTTTAAGAAACTCATTCTTCAGACAAGAATCACGTGTGTTTCCTTTCCCATTAAAACCCCAACACATAATTTATAGTCCCTAAAATGGGAAACTGGCTGAAAAAAACATTTCTGTTCTTCTTGGACGACTTCTCACTGAGGAATGGGAGGGTGGTGAGAGAGGAGAGGACTTGTCCCCCAACAGGAAGTGACGTCCTTCTCCCCAAAGATTTGTTACCTTCTAAATCCCTAAACAGTTTTCATCACTCTTCATATTTTCCTCATGTTTTCCTTATTTAAAATTGTCTCTTTTTAGGGGAGCCAATTGTAAAATGTGGCGGGAGTCTGGGCTGGGCCGGGCTGTGGCCACGTGGCCACGTAGGTGAGCATGGCCCAGGCAGCGCGGGGTACTCCTTCCCGTTCTTTATGGGGTGCGATGTTCCAGCCGCCACTTCTACGATTTACAACCAGGTTTTATGACATGGTGTTTTTTTCCAGCTCAGTGCAAACAGAAATAAAACTGTCCTGGACTTGTAGGCGAAGGGAGGCCTCAGGACCCTCCTGGCGGCCCGGCCCATACCAGCAGGGCTCAGTGTCTTGAGGGGTCTTGAGGGGTCAGCACACCGAGTAGGCCCCACCCGCACTCAGCCGCCTCCTGGCAGGTCGTAAATCCACACAAGGAGCCAGAATGCAGAGCCTTTCCTTCAAGGGGACGGCTAATGTCACAGTCACCGTATTTGTTCTCATTTATGTGGTGCTGTGAAGCCCCACGTGGGCTGAGGGTGTGAGGCCCGCCTTGGGGCTCCCACCTGCCGATTCGGCACCACACCCCCCCGGACTGGGGAGCGGCTGGTCGCCGTGCAGCCTCCTGCCCCATTTGGCATGTGCTCCTTCACGGCACCTCGCCCGTGGGAGCTCTAAGGAGCGTCAGTCACAAATCTGAAGTAACATGACCTTTGCAGCAGCCATCTCAACTCATTAAACATGGGTCGTGTCCGTCCCCTATTTAAACCTGACGCATCTCCCTAGCCAGCATCCGCACACTCCGTCCTGGCTCCTGCCGAATGGACAGCAACCCAGAAGCCACGGGGGCCACACTTTGGCTGGGGAGTTGCCCATCTCTCTGCGGTCCCCTATCCCAGCCCTGCCCCATCCCAAGAAGCTGCATCTTGTGAGAGCTTCACTGAGGACACAGAAGGACTCACACAGCCTGGGAAATGTCCCCTGTCCCCATGATGCAATTCCTAGAAGTCTACACCCACAACAGAAACGCATGTATGTCAAGAAAGAAAAAACTCTGGAGAAGCTGGGATGGCTCCGTGTGTTAAGCGCTCACTTTGCAGCCCGGGGGACCGAGGATCGAATCCAGCCCCGGCCCATGCGGACCCATATGCTGAACTGGGGAGTGCTTCCCATGCAGGAGGCCCTCAGTTCGGTTCTCACCCCCAGTTCAGCCCCTGCCTCAAGGGGCTGATCATGTACAACTATGGAGACTGCTCTGGGCCCTCCTTCTCTCTCTCTCTGTCTCTGTGAAGAACAATAACATAAATCTTTAAAAAAGAAAAAACTGAATCGCTGACTGGGGAGGCCCGGCCCCAGTGCCCTGCTCCTGGCAGGCTGGGCCACTGGACCTGGGTGGAGTAGAAGGCGCACTGCCTGGAGGTGGCTATGGCGGCCATGGTGGTCATGAGAACATTCCGCGGCCACTCAGCTTGGTCATGTTCTGAGCTGGGTCATAGGTACCACTCGGTAATTTGCTCCTTTTGTACTCAGACTGTTTATCTCTGTTGAAAACAGAATGTCATTCAGCCTCCTTCCTGCTACCTGAGCCCCACTTCTGGGCCACTGTCCCCTCTGCAGACAGCATGCAGGCACCTCTCCCTCCCAGCCTTGCTCTGTAAAGGGCCTGGCTTCCCTCCCGGCCCTGAGCAAGCAACAAGCAAACCGTGTTTATCTTTCCTATTTTGTACATGCTGTACAAGCAGCAGAGGTACACGTGGAACTTCACAGGCTCCTTGAGGAGCCCCCACAGGACACAGAGGCCCCACACCTCCTGGGGAGGGGACGGCGTCAGGAAACTCAGGCATGACCCGTGGGGGCATGGCCCTTTTGGGGTGTGGTTGGTGGGGCGTGGACTGTGGGTGTGGCCCATTGGGGGCGTGGCCCAAGGGCTGGCTCTACTCTGTAGGTCACATAGAAGCACGTTCTCTCCTTGTGCGGTATTCCCCTCACAGACACTTCTCTCTCTCTCTCCTGTTTGTGCTCACATCAGCATCCTGTCATCAGCTGGGAGCCTAGAACAGGAGGCCCTCACACAGGTCCACCCTGCATGGCTTTTCAAAAGGAGCCATGCAGAATAGACCCTTTTGCACAACTGTCCTTTCTGCAATGTCCGCTCAGTCAGCCTGCTCCAAAGGGCAAGGGACACAGGCCCAGCCTGTCCGGGGACCCTGAGGGTGGTCAGCATTGGCAGCGGTGAACAGGGAGGCTGCATCCAGGGTATGTGCAGTGGACAAATGGAAGAATTTGAATCAGGTCCACAGGTGACAGACAGTGGCACGTCCCTAAGTCCTGAGCGGTGATCACTGCCCCACTCCCTTCTTTTGGGACATCCACACCGGCATACTTAGGGTGCCAGGTGTCACGTCTCAGCTGACACTCAAATGGTGCAGAGACAAACCTGTGGCAGGGGGTGGGGGGTAGAATGGAACTACTTGGGGCATTCGGGAATTTTTTTTGTGTGACTTTTCTGTAAGTTGGAAATAATGTCCAAATGAAAAGTTCGCAAGAAAACGTTTTCCCAGATGGCACAACAACCCTTCCCCAACCCTCCCTCTGAGTCCAGGAGTGGCCAGTCAGCCAGGGACACAGTTTTTGTGACTTCCTACCACCCTGAAAGTCAGGCCAGGAGGCCCACACTCTTCAGGGGTCACAGGCTGTCACGCTTTAACTAGTTTTCCACGCATTCGGCATTCACCTCCCCGTGCCTGTCACACAACAAGTGACCAGCAGGACAAGCGCTTCCTTGTTTCCACAGCAAATCGGAGTAAGCATGCCCAGGGCGGAGGGAAGAGCCAGGCTGCAGCTATGCCCAATGCTGGGTAGCAGGCGGGACCAGGGCCTGGGCGGCCATGTGGCTGAGGAGCTGGGGGCGGGGCTGGGGGAGGGCGCTGCATGGCCAGGAAGCAGGTCACAAAGGGCTGGGGTCAGCACCCTGCGGCAGCTACAGGAGATACTTCCTTCCTCTGGAACCTAAACCATGTGTGACAAGGAAAAGTTCATGTAATATTATTGGAAACATCTTTCAGTTTCAGAATTGGAGCCACACTGGCACAACCACCATTACCCATTTGTCTGTCTGACCCAATGGTGGCTGCCGCTGCCCACATGGCAGTCCGTGTCTGCGAGGTGTGTGTGCATGTGTGTGGAGAACATCAGTGCCCGGGAGGGGGAAGGGTGCCTGTGTGTGCTTGGCAGCGTGAGGAGGCTCAAGGCCCAGGCCTCGGGGAGCGGAAGGGGGCACAGAGACCCTCATGCCCTGCACGATTCTCAGTGCTCTCCACAGACAGGGAGGTGAGCCCGTCCATGTTAGAGGAGGTGCACGAGTCCACCCTAGACTGGGGCTGTCAGTGTGCAGAGGCCCCTGTGCGGAGTGAGACCGGTGCCCTCACCAACTGCTGGGTGTCGTCCTGGGGCCTCCCTGAGGGAGCAGGGCCCGGGTTGAGGCACGCCCCAACCCTCGTGGGCTGGGACGCTCCCAGTCCCTCAGCATCGGCACCATTGGTCCTCCGAACTCGGATGGCCCTGTGACCTTTTGTGTGGTCTAGTCCCAGCCTCAGAGACAGATGTGGGGCTGGGGGAGGACAAGGCCTGGTGGTCAGTGGTGCCCGGTCTCTCAGGTGGGCCCCTGGGCAGCCAGCACCATGGCTGAGTCAGCACGTGGGCCTCCTGGGACACAGCACCCGCCCACTTTGAGCACACACTCAGGGCCGGAACCCTGTTCCCACAGCCTTCCACTCAACCTCTCAGCAGAAATAGAGCGCATGTGAGCTTCAGCCTAAGACAGGCTCCTGTGGTCCTGCCTCCCCCCAGCAACCTGTCCTTCTGGGGTCCAGTGCTGCCCAGGGCTATAACTGCAGCCTCTCCCCCAGCATCTGAGCTCCCCACTTACCAGGGCCCCTGACGGGCCAGTATCAAAATTGCAGGAAACCAGTCCAAGGGCAGATGCCCCTGGCTTGCACCCCGAGAAGACCTAGGCACGTGGCCCCACCATCCCTGTCCTGGCAGCTCACGTCTGGGCAGTGTGTGTGCTGCTGGAGGACGGGCCCCGGTACTGGCCTCCCTGTGCCTTTCCCAACCAGGACAGCCCCCTATCTCCCCCAGAAGCCCCCTCTCCTCCTAAGCCAGCCAGTGGGCGAGGCTCGGTGTGCAGCTCACAGGCGCCCTCCTGTCCTGCAGACACAGCCAGTGCCCAACCCCCTGGCCTACTTCCTGCACCGCTCCCCGTGGTGGGTCCACCGCTTCGAGACGCTCAGCAACCACTTCCTGGAGCTGGTGGTGCCCTCCTTCATCTTCCTCGGACGGCGGATGTGCATCCTCCATGGCGCCTTACAGATCCTGTTCCAGGTGAGCCGCCCCCACGCCCGTCACCGTGAGCGTCACTTGTCAGTTCCCAAGGAACACGCTGCTGGGATTTTAAATTTCTGTGTCCTGCTTCCCTTGGTTTTTATGGATATGAACCTCCGTGCTGCAATGGCGGTGCCCTTGTGACTTCACCAGTTACACTCCTGTCTTTTTTCCTGCTGTCTGGGGCGCTGTGTGTGGTGCCAGCCTCAGGTGCAGGGGGCAGCAGGCGCAGGGACGTCCCCTGACGCCGACAGAGATACACATTCCCTGGCCTAGTGGGGCAGGACTGCAGGTGGTTTGTCTGTGTGGCTGGTTTCTGTGGCCTCCTTTCTCCAGTCACCCTTCTATCTCTAGTTTACTGGGAAGTTTTGTCCTGTGATTTCTGTTTGGGGTATTGCTAGTCACGAATGGCTGTTGAGTTTTAGCAAGTGGTTTTTCCTCCGCCGGTTGTGAGGTCACTTTTCTTCCCTTTAATCTGTGAATGTGGTGAATTGCACTAATACTGCTAGTGTTGCGCCCGTTTTACATTCCTAAGAGAAACCCAACTTGGTCATGCTGCGTGTACTGCGTGTGATTTGCTAAAACTTTGTTTTGGATTTTGCGTAGTTGTCAGGGAATGAGATTTGGCTATAGCTTTCCACCCTGCACACGTGGGCCCTGCCAGGTGCTGCTCAGGTGTTCCTGCTGTCACCCTGGGGGCACGTGCTCGAAGGCAGACCCCCTTCTCTGAGTGAGGACAGAGGCAGCAGTCCTGCCTCCGTGACCACTGGGTAGCACCTTCCATGGCTGCTGAACATACAGGTTTCCATTTCTTCTGGAGGCAGTTTTAGTGGCATTTTCCTGGGAATTTGCCCATTTCATCTGTTTTCCGAACATCTCGTGGCACATTTGTTACAACCAGTGAACCAACATTGATACTTTACTATTAACTGAAGTCCATAGTTTACACTACAGTTCACCCTGGGTTGTACTTCCTGTGAGTTTGGACAAATGTGCAATGTCATGTCTCCATCATCGTAGTGTCATACAGAGAGTAATGTCCCTGCCCTAAGAATCCTCTGTGCTCTCCAGACTCATTGCTCCCCCGCCCCCCACTCCCTGACGAACACGGATCCATTTACTGTTTCCGTAGTTGTGCCTTGTCCAGAATGTCATGTAGCTGGAATCTTCCAGGATGTCTATGTAGCCTTTCAAGCTGGCTTCTTTATTTAGTCATATGCACTGGGGGTTCCTCGTGTCGTTTTGTGGCTTGAGAGTTTATTTCTTTTCATTGTTGAATGACAGTCCATTGTCTGAGTGCGCCACAGTTCATCCATAAACAGTCTGAATTTGCCTGGAGGATAGAGCCCTGGCTGGCAGGTGACCCTTGCCAGCAGCCAGGGGCACTCTGCACCAGGCCTACCCCGTGACCCCCTGGTCTCAAGCCCGTAGGAGGAGGCTCCAGGTAGAGGCTTGCGCATCCGTGTGAGTGTTCTCCAGTACGCATGCCACCTCCTGCGGGACCTTCCTCCGTCATCTGAGGACGCCCGGCCAGTGGCTCCTGCCTTCCCCTCTCAGTGGAGAAGAGCAGAGGTCCAGTTCCCAGAGCAGCTCAGAGAACTCCGCCCACCACACAGCCACGGAAAGAATGCAGTCTGCTCCAACTTCATGGTCATCACTGTGACAGGGACCCGCTCTTGGGGTTGCAGGGCCTTAATTAGTCACTGCTTCAGCTGCTTTTACAAGCCTTGAACCAGTGGGACCCTCGGGGCTGTAAACTCAGCTGCTGGGACCCTCCAGGCATCCCCCGGGCTGTACTAACCAGCCTTGTGTTCGAGTCACTGGAAGCGTCACTGGAAGCGGCTCCGACAAGCACTCGTGAAAAGCAAGAGGTCCTATTACCTGAGAAGTAATTGAAGGAACTTTGGGTTACTAGTGCAGACAGAAAGTCAGATCTGCAAAGACTGGTACACTGACCGTTGAACCAGCAGCCTCAAAACACCCTTGTTTGTTCACAGTGCATTTGGCTCAAGTCCCATAGCGCATCAGGAGAGGAACAGCAAACCGGACCTGGGCTGGCAACAGGTCTGAATCCCAGCCCAGGGCACCTGCCACCTGGGTGGGGGTGCTGTGCAGATGTGGGGGCTCAGAGCTCAGGCACAGACAGCTCCCGCAGCCTCAGGCCACACTGCTGGGTCTCTGCCCTGTTCATGGGACTGCTGCCTCTGTGGACGGTGGTAGATGATGGTGGCACTGAAACAGTGGACAGGGGAGGGTCAGAGATGAACCAGAAGGGCCCTGCTGCCAACCTGCGGCTCGACATTATTCCAGAAGACCAGCTCGCATCCTTGCCTTCCATTCCCTAAAGGCCGTGGGAGACCCTGGGCCCGGCGTGTCTTAGTCATCTTCCTCTCTAGCCCCCGGCTGTGCCAGGCAGGAGGACCCCAGGACTGTGGCTCTTCCAGGCCTGGTCTGTTGCCCCCTCAGGGGTCAGGCCTCAGCTGTCCAGAGCAGAGAGGAAGACTGGCCAGCTGGCGTGTCCGGCCCCCTGGCAGGCTGTGTGGGTCTCAGGTGTGGGGGGCCACAGGGTGCAGTCTCATGGCAGGTGTTCAGCCCTCCACGGGGCTGCAGCACTGGACTGGGAGGGCCGGTCACTTTGGGGAGCAGCCCCTGTTAGGTTTGCCCCGTGGGTTTGCTCGTTGCCCTGACAGGAGCCGTGCTCATATCTCTGCTCCCGCAGCCCCAAGAGGCATCTCTGGTTCTGTTTGTTTCCGTTCATTCCCTCGGGAGAGGATTGAGGATGTGAGCATCTCACCTCCTCCCACACTCAGTTTACACAGCTGTTCCAGAGGGTTCTGCAAGGCCATGTCCACTCAGAGAGGCACACATGAGAAGCGACAGGGGAGCACATGGCCCTGAGCCACAAGCCTGAGCGACCCGGTGCTGCTGCAGGGCCGGGCGACAGGCCGTCCAAGCACGGAACTGGCGTTCACCAGGCGAAGAGCTCCTGGTCTGTGCAAACTCATCCTGGATCCCAGACCTGACTCTCCTCTACCTCCCGCCATATCCTGCTGTTTCTAATCTCTGTGATGTTGGCCAGAGTCCTGGGACATCTCACAGTGAGGCCAACCCCATGGCTTCAGGTGCAGAGAGCTGCCTCCACGGGTCCTAAGTGCCCACCCAGAGTGGGGTCACGGCATACCTGTCCTGGGGCTCCTGGCTGCACAGTCTCCTTCAAGTATGCATCCTCTGCACAGGCGTGCAAGCTGAGAGCTCAGCAGGGAGCTCCAGAAAGCCAGCCCTCCCTCCTCGGGGTCACATTGCATCATCCCAGAACATCTGCTGCAGCGTCCCCTGGGCCCGAGATTCCAGTGCTCGCTGCTCATCTTCCCGCCGGTAGTCTGGCTCTGGACGCCCCGCGCAGCTCACTGGGCCGCTGCCCCAGTCAGGAATCCTGCAGGCTGCACCGGGCACCGTGGGCAGTGCAGATACACACGGCCGAGGTGACTGATTCATTCCCTCAGAGGAGATACTGCAGCGATGCTGAGACCAGACCCCTCAGCGCACAGGCCGAGCACGTGACACTGGACTCCGTTTTTATTAAAAACACGGCCATCCAGGTGGATGGGGCAGATAATGGGAGGTGGGCCGGGTGGGGACACACAGCCAGTGTGTGCTGGACCAGGGCTCTGAGCACAGCTGTGTCACATCCCCGTGAGGTGGCTTTTCTGAATCCTCAGGGCTTCTGCTGCTTTATTAGAAACAGGGTTTTATCCCCCAAACTGTGCCCTGTTGAACCATAGTTCTGTGGGTCAGGGCCACCCAGCTGGGCTCACACGAGAATGACTGGAGGGGGTCTTCGGAACTATGCTTGTGCCAGGGGCCCCTCCTAGACCCCCCAAGGCATTACCCGGAGTTCACTTAGGGCCCCGCAGCCTTTCAAAGTACATTCCTGAGTTCTCACTGAGATAAAACTGTCAGGCCTTGAGAATCCTCACACCAGAATGTTCTGGATCATGAGCATTAAGACCAGGTATCAGGTAGGGCTGGCTCCTACAGATGTACACAGACATGACCCTCCTGGGACTGGCCCCACGTGGCTCCTGCACCCAAGTCTGCAGCTGGAGCTGCAGGCCACCAGGCCAAGGCTGAGGCTACGCTGACTTAACTAACTCAGAGTAGGACTGATGTCACTAGGCTACTGTCCACCAAGGTAATGGTGCCGAATGGACAGCAATGCTACCTGGAACCTCAGGAAGAAGGCTTGACTCTTAGGAATCATCTCAGCCAAGGTTGTGCTGCGTCCTCGCTCGCGGGGCCCGGGTCGGGCCGCGTCCTCGCTCGTGGGGCCCAGGCTGTGCCGTGTCCTCACTCGCGGGGCCCGGGCTGTGCCGCGTCCTCGCTCGTGCAGCCCGGGCTGTGCTGTGTCCTCGCTTCATGTCTGTCACAGCATTGGGCAGGGCCAGGCTGGAAGCACCAGGGCTGCAGGGACATGGGCCTCTCTCTGGTGCTTGGGGTCAGGGCAGGGTCGGGGCACAGAGGACTGGATGGCTGGTTGACTAGTTCTTTCCAGTTCCGTTTATGTATTTATTTATTTTTAAGATTTATTTTATTGTTTGAGAGAAGGTGAGAGAGATAGAGAAAAAGAAGGGGGTAGAGCCCAGAGCAGTCTCCGTAGTTGCACATCACCAGTTGTGACATAGTTTCCTGCCACACAGATGGATATGGAGCCTCGTGGAGCGGGAACTGAACTGGAGGACTCCCACCTGGGAGGCGAGAACCTTCCCTCCATCCTGGCAGTTACCAGTTGTGCCGCAGCTCGGCATATGGGTTTGCATGGGCCAGGACCAGGACTCGATCCCTGAACCTCACAGTTGCAAGGCAAGCATTCAGCCTGCTGAGCTATCCCAGCCTCCCCCAGTTCTGTTTTTCAAAGGCTGAAGAAGACCCCACGTGGACCCCAGTTCTGCCTATACTGAGGAACTGGCCCCCTTCCCTGCATGTCTGTAGCTCACTGAGGGCCCGGGTCAGGTCTGCTCATGCATGACCAGCACCAAACGCTATTCACCATGGGTAGGTGGGATTGTGCACCACCAGGTGTGGCCTGGGCCATCTGTCCCCCTAAGAAGCCTCAGGTTACATCCAGCAAGGTGACGGGTTCCCAAGTCACAGGCGGGGAAGCCACCTGAAGCCTGCGCGGCATTGCCCTCCTGCAGGAGCTGCAGTGCCGTCCCAGGGCCACGAGGGGTGGCCAGCGGACCCCAAGAGGCACCAAGAGTCCCCCTGATGGACTTGTTCTTGTTTTAAAAGGAGAATAACTGATTTGGAAAATAAAAAGGGAAGAAGGGGACCCATCACCCAACCCCCGATAGTCCTGTGCTGGGGATTCCCTGACACAAAAAGGAGCATGCCCTGCTATGTTCACAGCTTGTACAGCATCCTGTATGGGTGTTCTCACTTGTCAACATGCATACCCATCATGCACAATTTTTAAAACAGTCAATTACCTTTTAAAAAAATTTAACAGGCTTCTGTAGGCCTTTAATATTCATCCACATATTCACCCTTTCCGACACTGCTGTCCTCTGTACAGACTTGTCTCCACAGGAATTGTGTTCCTTCTGCCAGAAGAACGTTCCGTTTGGTTTGTAATGCATCTTAGCAGAGGCTGCTGAATGTCTTTCCTTCCACCAACATCTTCAAGGGTTTTCTCCAGCTGGGATGCTCCAGCTTGATGGTGTTTTCTTGTGACAAAGATGCATCTGTCGTTTCTGCCCAGATCCTTATCCTCTGGCCTGATTTGTCATTCAGCTTCCGTTCTGGCTGCTGCTTTTCTCTTTTTTACTGGCTTTCAGCAGTTTGACTTCATGTGCCCTGGTATGGATTTCTTTGAGTTTATCTTGCTTGTGATTTCTCAGGCTTCTTTGATTTGTGTGTTTATAAATTTTCATCAAATTAGGATTTTTGGACATGATACCTTCATACTGTTTCTGCCAACCTTCCCTTTCTGAGATACAAATCACAAGTGTTTTAGACCAGGGCCCCAGGGCCCCCACACACACACTCACATTCCTCCCAGCTCGTCCTCACACAGCCACTGACCTCTTTCACTAGGTCAGTTTTGTCCAAAGCCTTCCAGCAAATTCTCCATTTCATACACCTTTTAAACTCTCAAATTACCACTTGGTTCTTCATCATTTTCATAATTCTCTTAATTATAACCATGTTTTCTTCTAAGTCCTTTAATTTATTGACAGGAGCTGTTTAACATTCCTACCTGCTCCCTCCAGATCACTCCTGCTCTTGCGGTTTTGTCCTGGCTCTGGCTGCTACTGACTTACCTGGGTGTTAACTGTTAAGTGGAGGTTGCCCTTGTGTTGTGGTGTTGAATTCTCTCCTGACAAGCAGTTGATTTACTTGCAAATCAGTTTCATCATCTTGACACTTGTCTCCCAAACGAGCTGGGGTGACAGGCAGGCTCACAGAGGCTTCTGCCTGCCTGCGAGCACAGTACTTGGCAGAGACACATGTGGGCTCCACAGCCCCTTGTCTGTGCGCTGCCTTCTGTGTGGTGAGCACCAGCCTCCGCCCAATGGCGAGTTCTGCCCAGGGCTCCCTCCTGTGTGGGTTCCCTAAATGCCTCCGGGCAGAGGGCGCTGAGGCCATCACAGGGCTGTTTGTTGCCCTTCGCTACCAGTCAGGAGCCCTGCAGGGCCTGTAGCCACACTCCCACAACAGTTGCTTCATCTGTTCTGTTCAATACCCAGTTGTTTGTGTTGGCAGGGGAGGTTCCAGCACCACTTCCTCCCTCTTGTCCTAAAGCAGAAGTTGTTGGTGGAGTTTTAACCGTGAAAGGTATCATTCCCAGGACTATGAAGTAAGATCAAGGAGGCAGGATAGGATGGCCTGGACTTGGGCCCTGCTTCTGGGGGCAGCGGGGGGCGGAGGTGGGGCATGTGCCTCCGGCTCCTCTGTGTCCCGTCCTGGGACGCCCTGAGTGCTTCTCTCCAGCTCTGCTCCATGCACAGGGAGGAAGCGCCCACCTGGCTGCATGATCCCAGGTGTTCTCAGGGAAGCAGGCAGGATGGAGGTGTAGGAGAGGGTTCTGGGGCACCTCCGGGACTCTCCTGTCAGGCCTTGTCCTCTGTGGTGGGTGTTGAAAGATGGAACATGGGGTGGGCACCAGGCCAGGTTGTTCTGGCCAGTTCTCAGTTGGAAGCCAGACCCAGTGGCTGATTATCCTTTTAAACAGTCCCACTGCTGCTGCTGAGACATCCTGTGACCACACAGATGTGTGGCTCACCCTGTGCCCACCTGACTGTTCACAAGAGGTGGGTGGGCAGTCGTGTGTGCAACCCCTTGTTTGCCCTCAGCAAGAGCCCACGTCTGTGCAGACTCAGAACGACACGAGGGTCGTTGTCCCAGAGCTCGGCCAGCACTGCTCCCCACACCTTGGATTCTGATTTCCAGACAAGAGGCTCACACTTCTTGGACCACCTTTCCCTTGTTTTCTTTCCATTTTTTCTCGTTTCTTACATTTTCAATGTAAATATTTACACTTTTTTTTTTTTAAGATTTATTTTATTGTTTGAGAGAAGGTGAGAGAGAGAGAGAAGGGGGAGGGCCCAGAGCAGTCTTCATAGTTGTACATCATTAGTTGTGACATAGTTTTATTCCACACAGGTAGATGTGAGGCCATGTGGGGCGGGAACCAAACCAGGGGCCTCGCACATGGGAGGCGAGAACCTTCACCACCAAGCCATCCTGGCGGCTACCAGTTGCGCCACAGTTCAGCATATGGGTTTGTAAGGGCCGGGGCCAGGAACCAAACTCTGGACCTCACAATTGCGAGGCAAGCTCAACCATTGAGCTATCCAGGCATCCCCTAAACACTTACACTGATTTTACTTCTAATTCATCCTTGAAATCAGAAGTCACCAGAACTCACAGGCTCTGTGTCTCACTCCGGTGACCATCCTGGACCATGTCCTCTGAGGCCCAAGGTGGCTTCTGCTTTAGAAGTCCCAGCTCTATCTTTTTACCTCATTTTTTTCTGGAAACCTGATCAAGAAGCCATTGGCTTTGCTGAGTCTGTATCCTTTTTCTCGTCCATTCTCCCATTCTGCACCTCATCCAGGCAGCGTTTCTCAAGTCAGTTTTCTAAACCACTAACTCAGATTTCAGCTGTCTCCATTCTGCTTTTCACATGTTCCAGTTTTTCACCTTGTGCTCCTTGTTACACGAGGGTGAGGAATAAATGTCATTTACTGATCAGGGTCCTTTCAAATTAGCCTGGGTTTCTCCGGACGCCCTCCTGCACTGGGCCTTCTGGGGTCTCAGACTGTGCCTTGGTGCACGTGTGACTGGACCTGGAGGAGGCAGCCATGCAGTCCCATCGCAGGCAGACTCTGGGCAAGTCAGCACCCCCGCCAGCCTCCAGGCTGCCCTGCTCAGTCTTGCAGGTGCCTGTGGCCATGTCTTCCGGGTACAAGATTTGCTGGAAAGAGTGTGTGGCCCAGACACATCTCGGGTAGAGCTGGGTGCTGGCGCTTCCAGCAGCTGCAGATGGCGAGGGCCTCACCGGGAAGGGGGCCCTTCTGGTAGAGTGGTGAGAGGAGGTGGCTGCCCCGTACCCATCAGCATCCTGCAGGACGTGGGGATGGCCCAGCTCGGAGGGGCAGGTGTGAGGTCGAGCAGGGTGGGCTGTTCCCTGCGTGCCCTGCGCCCCGTTCCCCCTCCCGGCTCGCAAGGAGAGTGTCCTGGCTGGGCCCAAGGGCAGCTTCTGGAACCATGCCTCCCTGAGACCTGTGGGGACATGGAGAGGAGCCGCTTGTCCTCCCTACATCCAGCTCTTGCTGCATCGTCTCTGCAGCCCTGGGGGCAGCCATATACATAGCATTTCTAGTGGGAGGGCTGCTGCGTGCCAGGATCTCAGCTTTGGCAGCCCTCTCAGCTGTGAACTAGGCAGTAAAGGACCAGAGGCACTGTCACCACAAGACACCCAGCAGCAGTCCCACAGGGGAGTGGCTCATCCCTGTCCCAGCCAAGCCACAGCAAGGGGCCTCCAGGTGGGCAGCCCAGCCATCCACCAGGCACGCTAGTGCCATGTCGGCCTTTACCAGAAGCTGCCGAGCCGCCAGGCTGCCAGAATGTGAGCAGCCAAGATCCCAGAGAGGGGAGCACGCAGGGAGCAGCCAGACTTCTGCGACGTCGTCCCCTGCAAGTCACTGACACAGCTGGGAGAGTTCGGAGCTGAGCAGACGCAGAGGTCTATGTAGACAAACACGAGGTCAGACCCACAGGCGGAGGGACAGTGAGAGGGATGCTCCTGTGCTGGATCGCCTGGCCCAGGCCAGGCAGAAGAGGACTGTGAAAGAGGTGGAGCAGCCACCGCACCCCAAAGAGCTGGCCCCAGACCCATGCCTCTGGGAGAGGGGCTGGCATGAGGGGCTCTGAGACCCACCTGTTGGAATCAGGAACCACAGTTTCAGCAACAGACACAGTTCATTCCCCAGGTTGCTGGGAGCCAGTGCACTCAGCAGACTTCAGGAAGAAGCCGTCTGTCTGCCCGGGGCAGCCCCATCAGCTCAGACTTGAGGCCTAGGGACTGTAACGGGCCAAGAGGAGCTGGAGGGAGAGCCGCCGGCCCAGGGCAAGTGCAGCCGGGCTGTGTTTTGGCTAGGGGGGTTGTTAACATCATAGAGAAGAATAAGAAATAATTATTTTTGGGCTCCAAGCCAGGAAAACTGGTTTTTCAAATTAATCCAGGGAGAGCCGTGAAACCATAATCTCTCGTGTCACACATCATAAAACTCCGTCGTGATCCATAAAACTGACAAGACCCGTGGAAAGCCCAGCTCCTCCCTCATTAGACCAGAGTCTGTGACCTCACGTGCCTCCCAGTTGCCGGATTCAAGATCTGCTTTCATTGACGTTCAGAAGTTAAGGGGCTGTGGTGTCAGCTGAGTTTTGCTCAGTCTCAGGGACGAGCTAAGGCAACGTGGGGCTGAGCCACGCACAGATGACACGCCCTGGGTACACATGGGGCAGCGCCTCATTCCTGGTCTGTCCTCGTCCCTGGTCTGTCCCCTCGTCCCTGGTCTGTCCCCTCGCCTCCTTTCTTGACACCTCTCCTGCACACCTGCAGTGAGGCCAGAGCTCCATCTCCCCCTGTTTCTGAAATAGCAGCACCTGACCTGGCATCTGCTGCCCAGGATTCATAGATACACCTCTCAAGTCACCTGGACGGGGAGATGGCAGCTCTGTCATTGAGTAACTTATTGGCTTATAACGGTCTTGTTTCTTTCAGAAATATGTTCAGGGCAACACCATTTTTTTTAAATATATTTTTATTTATTTATTTTTACTTTTGACAGAGAGAGAGAGAGATACAGAGACAGAGACAGAGAGAGAACTGAACTGGGGGAGCTCCCAGTTCAGCATATGGTTCCACACGGGCCGGGGCTGGGATTCGATCCTCGGTCCCCGGGGCTGCAAAGTGAACCCTTAACCCACTGAGCCATCCCGGCTTCCCCCATTTTTTTTTTAAGATTTATTTTATTGATTTTGACAGAGAGATACAGAGACCGAGAGAAGGGGGAGGGCCCAGAACAGTTTCCATAGCTGTACGTCATCAGTTTTTGACATGGTTTCATTCCACACAGGTGGGCGGGGGCCGCGCAGGGCAGGAACTGGACTGGGGGCCTCCCACATGGGAGGTGCACCCCCTTGAGCCAGGGGGGCGAGAACCAAATTGGGGGCCTCCTACATGGGAAGCACACCCCAGTTCAGCATATGGGTCCTCACAGTCAGGGGCCAGGATTCGATCCTCAGTCCCCAGGGCTTCAAAGCGAGCACTTAACCCGCTGAGCCATTCGGCTTTCCTATACCATTTTTATTATGGTTTTTATTTACTTGCCCTCGTTTTGTCCACCTGGCCATTCTTCCCACGCAGCAGGTCCCCGGGCTCTGGTTCTCCGGCTCTGCTCTCCCTCCCTCCCCTTATTCTGTGTGTGGGTTGTGACCGGGGCCGTGGCTCCTCCTCAAGCTCCAGGCTCTTGTTTTCTCCCTGTGAACACTTGAGCCACACCCACCATGGACCCACCCGCCCTCACCTCCCAGAACCCCTGACTCCACTCCCCAGTCCTTCCCAGAGCTCCAGCTCCTCCGCTAGTCCTGGGAGACAGGCCACCCCCCACCCCCCACCCCCCGACTCGCACTGCAGACCTGTTCCCGCTCAGCCTCCGCCTTCCTTTCCTCCTGGGCTGGTTCCAAGGCCGGCTGATCCCACACTGAGGCTCCACAAGGAGAGGAGTTCTGAACCTTGGCTCACTCCCCACATGGAAAACTAACTCGAGTGGATGAGAGCCCTGAACATCACAGCTAGATGACAAGCCGTTAGAAAATCATTATAACCTTGGGGTACGCAGAGCTTCCTTCAATGGGACACAACCACCCGCATTGTAAAGTTTTTTTTAACTGATAACTTAGACTTCATGAAAATGTAAAACTTCAACCTCTTCCAAAAGCCAGGCCACCAATTGGCAGAAAATAATTGCAGTATATGTGTATCTGACAAAGAACCTGCAACCCAAAGAATCAGCCAATTATTTTTTTTTAATGGGAAGAAACTTGAACAAATGCTTCAGGGAGCACATGTGAAATCCACAAGCACAGGAAGAGATCGTCAAGGTCGCTGCTGACGGGAGCTGCCAGGTAAGGTCGGGGAGCTTCTGCTCGGTCCCAGTCAGGGGCTCAGGTGCCCGGACCCCCGCTCGGCAAACGGCTCCCCTTTAAAAGTCAGCTATACTACCGCCACATGATCCAAAACTAGTCAGCACCGGAGTATAAATATCCGTGGGCACTGGACTCACGGTGCCAAGACCTGGGCGCACCCGGCTCTCAGCACAAGACCTGCAGATGCCCGCACATGTCCCCTCTGCAGGTGTCGCACTCTGAGGCCCAGAGCACAGGCCTCAGAACCTGCAGTGGAGCCAGGGGACCACACTTAATTTCAGGAACAGGCCGAATAACGCATGACGGGAGTCAGTTCAGAGGCTGCAGGGTAGCGGGGGGAGGGGATTGACACAAACAGGCACCAGGCACCTTTCTAAGGGTGGAAGTTGTGGATTTGTGGTGACTTACACAGGAATAAATGTGCCAGAAGTCACTGACCTGTACATTAAAGCTAGGTGCATTTTGTCACTGTAGCAATGAAAATGACTTCAGCAGGAATGAACACTTCCCTCATCCGGGTCCCCTTGCTTCCTCTGCGTCCTGCGCCAGCCGCGCGACCAGCAGCCTGTGTTTCTGCTGTGAGGTGTCTCTGTGGTCCTGTCACTGCTTAGCAGTCACTGTCTGCGACCCTGAATTCCAAGGGTGCTTATTGGTCCCCACTGAGCTCACACTCCACGGGCATCCACTTGGGCTGGGGACGTCCCTGGTGGGCCAGGGCCTTCTGCCACCACAGTCAGACCCGCTCTGATGGGAGCCACCACCCTTGCAAGCTGGGCTGTGCAGCAGTGTGAGCATGTGTCTCAAGCTGCACCTTAACTCAGAGGCTGGGGGAGCCCGAGGCCCCCCCCCCCAGCCCCCAGCCTGTCCTCTACTGTGGTCATTTAGCATCCTCGCCGAGGATGCTCTGAGCAGCTTGTGGAGCCCTGGGGGCTTGGCATCTAGAGGCCTCTCCCCAGGGCACATGAGTGGGGCACGACCCCAGCAGCCTCTGCTGCCCTCATGTGAACACTCGTTACCTGCCGCCAAACAGCAGGGCATAACCATGCCACAGGTCACTAAGACAACTTACAAAATGGGCAGTTGCCAGGGGAACTTTCCAGAAGTTCTGGCTGGGAGGTGGCTCCAGGACACAGTCCTCTGTGATAGGCGGGGGTGTGGAGATCCCATGCTGTCAGCACCTCATCTACTCGGGACCTTAGTTCTTATGCCTGAGAGTCTCAGTCCCTTTGGGGGTGACTCAGATCGGAAAGCCTCTGTGAACCACTGAGTTAGCCACAAGGCCACAGAGATGAGCCCGGCGGGTCCGGGACTCAGGCCGCCCGCCTCCCCAGTCACCACTTTTGGTGGGATCCGGGGCCACACAACTTCCTCACTGGGCACGTCTGGGCTTCCTCGACCCTGCACCATGCACCTCACCCCAGGCGCCGTACCAGAAGCAGCTGGGGCGGCTTGAGGCCTGAGAGAGCTACCCAGCGGACAGTCCTGGACTAGCCCTGTCCTTATGGCTGTTGTGACAGTTCAGGAAGATGGGCTCCATCTCAGCCACATCCAAGGGTAGCTCAGTACACACAGGCCACCCAGAACCTGCCACGCCTGTCCCAGTAGATGCCCAAGCCCAGGGAATGGCCTTGTGCATGATCACTGGGACATGGAGGGCAGGGTGGCAGACAGACAGATGCACACACCACTGTCTTCCTCAACACTGATCAGGAGAGCGGCGAAGCCCTCCCCACCTCCTGCCATGACATCCAAGACCCACGGGATTCCAGACACCCCCACTTCTGGGGCAGAGTCGCCTCCCTAGGGAGGGGCACATGCTTCAGGGTCCATGGGACCTGTTATTCCTGAGGCTATCCCAGCACTCTGCTGATTAACAATCAGCTTAACAACTGCCACAAGCACAAACCATGGCAGTGAACAACACAGATGTGTTGTCACAGTTCCATAGGTCAGAAATCCGGGGGGCCCTGTCTGTAGCCTCAAGTAGAGTCTCGGAGGCTGGAATCAGAGTGTCGGTGAGCTGGGCCCTCTCTGGAGGCTCCGAGAAGAACCTGCCCCAAGATCATTCAGGCCGTGGACATACTTAGGTCTGGTCTGAGGGAGGCCAGGTGTGCGGCCTGTGGGGGCAGCAGGGCCTGGACCCTGGCCTCCTGCCACCCTGGTCCCTTGGGACTGAGCATAGGTACCCACATGCACTTCTGGGAAGAAACTGGAACCCCTCGGCCCCAGCACCATTGGGTGTGGGATCTGTGCGTCACTGCGGAGTTGCTGGGTCCCAGTGAAGCAGGTAAAACACGGCGGCTGAAGGGGACGACCAGGATACTGCCCACGTGAGCACCCCAGGCCCCAAGAGCGGGGCAGGGTCTGCATGGGTGACTGTCCCTGGTCTCCGCGCAGCCTGGGTCTGAGGCGCTGCTCTGTCCCTCAGGTGGTCCTCATCATCAGCGGGAACCTGAGCTTCCTGAACTGGCTGACCATCGTGCCCAGTGTTGCCTGCTTTGATGATGCCGCCTTGGGGTTCTTATTTCCCTCCGGGCCTGGCGGTCTCAAGGACCAAGTCCTGAAGATGCAGAAGGAGAAAGCCCGGGGGAGCCGGCCCCCGCTCAGATACGGTGGGTGGACACCCGCAGGCATGAGCAGAAGGCCTATACCCGCAGACCCAGGACTGCTGGCCCCTGGAGGTGCCCGCCCATTTTTAGTGAGTGACAGCCAGGCCCACCCCACGAGGGCAGTTGTCAGGACTGTTTCCACATCAGCTTCAGAAGGGATCCATGGCTGGAGGAAAAAGGGGTTGTGGAGAGGGGCCCCTTTCCAGACTCCCAGGAGGGGGTCTGGTGGCACCTCCCTCAGCTTCTGTGAGCCCAGTGGGGCTGGACAGAGGCCAGGACCTGGGGGCCAGCTGAGGGGTAGGCAGTGGCCTCAGCTGCTCCCTGTAGTTGGGCCTGGGGAACAGGAGCTTACCTGCTGTCTCTCCCTCCGGGCCCAGGCCGCATGGTGCGACAGACGGTCAACCTGGCACTGGGCGTCCTGATCACCTGGCTCAGCGTCCCCGTGGTCCTCAACTTGCTGAGCCCCAAGCAAGTCATGAACACCTCTTTCAACCCCCTCAGAATCGTCAACACGTACGGGGCCTTTGGAAGGTACTGGGCGTAGCTGGGGGTTCCCGTCTCAGCCACCGCTCTGGCCCAGGTGTGGTATCTCCTGTCCCTGTTTATCATGTGGTCATGTGGATCCCAAGGGCCCTGAGGGAGACTGAGGCCTAACCAGGCAGGCAGGTGCTCTTGGTCCAAGGCAGGGTCTCAGGTCTGCTTTCTGTCCCCCCGGGGCCACCCTGAGCCCATAGGGGAGGCATGTGGGGAAGGCCAGCCCCCACCTACTCCTCCCCCACCTGCAGCCAAAACTCCCACCTTGCCCTGGTCTGCTCAGGCGAGGGGAGCTGGCTAGAGACCCCAGCCTGCCCTGACTCGGTCTCCCCACAGCATCACCAGGGAGCGCACAGAGATCATCCTGCAGGGCACAGCCAGCGCCAACGCCAGTGCGCCCAACGCTGTGTGGGAGGACTATGAGTTCAAGTGCAAGCCAGGCGACCTGCAGAGATGGCCATGCCTCATTTCCCCTTACCACTACCGCCTCGATTGGCTCATGTGGTTCGCCGCCTTCCAGGTAGGGGCCCTCCCTTCCCCCGCCACCTCCCCCACCCTGAACATCCAGGTGCTCACAGTGCGTGCAGGCTCTGGCCATTCCAGCATCCCCAAGGCTGTCGTGCTTTCAGTGGGGACACCCAGGGCCCCAGCAACCCCTGCCCGAGGGCTAGTGGGGGTGAGATCAGATCCCGCTAGACAGTGTCACAGCCCACACGACACTCAGCCATGGGTGCTCGTTCAGCCTCCGCTGCACCAGCTTCACACAAACCTACCTGGGCCCTTGCGGACTCGGGAGGTCAGGCTGAGGCCTCCTGCTGTTGGGACGTCAACTGCCCACTCCCGGCACCAGCCCTTGAGGCAGAACTCACTGCTCAGCCACTGAGGACATGCTGGCCGAGCCCCAGGGCCTAGATCTGAGGCCAGGCAATGGCCGAAAACACTCCCCGCCTCCCGCCTTCCCAGGGGCTGGTCTTCTTCCTGGAGCAGCCTGGACCCATCCGACTGCTGTGGTTCCAGGCCGGGCTTCCGCCAGGTCTTTCCCTGGGCATCCACCACACACAGGCTCTGCCTCTGGACAGTGGTACTTCCCCTCAGGCCTGGGTCCCCACATTACTCAGACCCCTGCTGCATCCCAGCGCCTCCCTCAGACACCCTTGTGTGAGGATCTCTGGGTGCCAAGGACCAGGATGCCATAGCCAGCTTCTCAAAGTGCCTCCACCAAAAACAAGACAGGCCTGGCCAATGCCAGGGCAGCCAGCTTCCATCCAGAGGGTTTGCTCGGGCCAGAGTGGGCCTGGAGGCTCCTTGTCCTCCCACAGACCCATCTTGGCCATGGGGACAGCCTCAAGAAGTCTCCCTCAGTTGTCTGAGAACCCAGGCTAGCAGATGGCAAAGCCAAGAGGAGAGCTGGCACAAGCAGGCCCCAGGCCTGTGGCATCCAAGCTACGCGAGGATAGGCCCGCAGGGCGGGGGGCCCTGCACACCAATGAAGGAGTCACAGATGTCTGGCCAATGGGTGAAAACAGAAGCCAGCAGCCCCTCTGGAGGGGAACCTAAACCAAAGCAATGGGGCCTGGGCCCAGGACAGCCCACTGTCCAAGATCAGCCAGTCACCAACCACACTTCAATCAGACACAACCACAGGCCCACAGACCACCGGTCCGGGCCTGGAGGGAGGAAGCAGAGAGCATGCTCTCTCCTGAGGGCCCCTGGGGGCTGCACCTCCACAGTCCCAGCCCCCCACAGTGCTCAGGCTCATGGCCTCCTCCAGAGGGCTCTGCAAGTGCCCAGTGGGGGGCTGCGCCTGCCCAGCGCCAGCCCAGGGGCCCGAACACTCTCCTCTTACTGTCCCCAGACCTACGAGCAGCACGAGTGGGTCATCCACCTGGCAGGCAAGCTCCTGGCCAATGATGCCGAGGCCCTGTCCCTACTGGCCCTCAACCCCTTTGCAGACAGGGCCCCCCCAAGGTAAGACCCCTTCCCAGATGGTACCCGCGCCTACTGTGGCCTCACCTGCCTCTCAGGGCCTCCCTCAAACGCAGAAATGTGCCCAGAACCCATATCCACAGGCCTTCAGGCCAGCCCCTTGCACCGGCACAGGTCACCTGCTGAAAGGCTGCAGGCGCTCCTGGGGAAGGGGCGGGGCCTCTGTCCGTCACTCACGGGCTCGGGGAGCCTGCCCTGAGCACGCGGCCTTCCTGGGGGCTGGACACCATGGGTCTCCCTTTCCGTGGCTCAGCCCACCCTCAGGTCATCTGGTCTGGGGCCTGGTTGTGGTGGGGATCCTCGTGGGACCCTACAGCTTCTGTGGGCATTCCCCCCCCCCCCGAGCCCCAGGAGCTCCTGAATGGACACACAGCACCTCCTGGAGCGTAGACCCGGGACCCTGAGCCCCAGGGTCCCCTAAGAGGCTGCGTTTCAGCAGCCGGGCTGCCGGCTGACGCCGCCCTCCCTGCAGGTGGGTCAGGGGAGAGCACTACAAGTACAAGTTCAGCCGCCCCGGGGGCCCGCATGCTGCCGCCGGCAAGTGGTGGATCCGAAAAAGGCTGGGGCCCTACTTCCCTCCGCTCAGCCTCCAGGACCTCAAAGACTACTTTAGGTCCCGGGAGTGGCCATTCCCAGAGCTGCAGTAGAGGAGCCAGGACCTGTGCCCAGGAAATAAAGAGGGAAGATGCACTGCAGCGTTGTCGCCGGCCCCGAGATGCCCAGGAAAGCCAACTCAGGAGAGCTGGGGGCCTGCTGGCCCTCGGTGCTTTCCTCCTCTCCCGATTGGTCCCCAGGCAACCCAGAAAGCCCCGCCCCACCTCACCCCTGGTCATCTCCCTTGTCACTGAGTCCCCAAGACACCAGTGTCCCAAGGGAGCGCCCAGCTCTGGTCGGTCCAGGAGCACAAGTAGCCACTGCATGGGGCCTCGGCTCTGCCCATTGGCCATGGCCTGGCCTGGGGGTCCTTCACAGTCCTTGGCACCTGGGGGCGGGTCCACAGCCAGGCCCTTACCCCCACCCCGGCAGCTGAGCCCCTGTCACGTGCTTGGTGTAGCTGTAAGGAACCTCTCACTTCCCCCTCCTCTCCACACCCCAGGGTTGGCTCCCCCACCAGTTCCAGGGTAGGGACTGAGGGGTGAGAAGCCAAGGCTCCCAGTTCTTCCCCTTCAGAATCCTTCCTGGCTGGCTGAACCCTGCTTTCTTCCCCTGTGACCGCATCCACAGGCTTGGACAGAAGCCCTTTGCCCACCCAAGGGTGGGCCGCCCCCAACGGGCCCTGAGAGAGGCGCCTGTGACCACCTTCTCCCAGCGCACACCGTGGAGCCGCCTGCTCCCTGACCTGCAGGGTGGGGGTGGGGGACGGCAGAGTGATGGCCCCCAACCTGGGCACTAGGGCAGCAGGTGTCCCCACGGTAGAGATTATGAGACCCAATTGTCAGAAGTTAAACGGGATTATTTTTTGCTCAGCAACCCTGGGGCCCCACTACAGTGAGAACTGGGGTGCAGCCGAGAATCTTCACAGCCTAATGTGAGCTCTGAGTGAGCGGGGTAGGGGCCTGCTGGACAAATAGCATCGCCCCAGCCCTGGGCAGCCGCATTGAAGGACCCTGGAGGGTTTGGAGCTGGCCCCACCCACAGGCAGCAGACTGGGCAACCTCCCTTCTCCCCTGGCCTGGCCTGGCTAGCACTGGTGGGAGTGGCCACCCACCCCTTCCACCACCCCCAGGGTGCCCGGCTACAGGCGGAGGGACCCAGTGGGAACGAGGTGGTTCAGGCCAGGAGGCCAGGAGGAGGTGGGCATAAGTGTGAGTCTGTGTGGAGCCCCCCACCCGCCTGGGGGGCCAGCCCAGGTGCCAACAGAGAGGCCGTGTTCCTGCTCACGGGCAAACAGGCGTCCTGTGTCTGGCTGCATAGGCAGGGTCTCAGACAGGGAGCCCGGAGCCAGCAAGTCTGTCCGCAGCAGCCAACTGCCAGCCACTGTGCATGGGCAGCCCTTCCTGGGGGGGGCTCTCCTGATGGGTGGGGGCACCAGGGAGCCCGAGGAGGCCCTGCGGCTTGACTCTAGGTGGCGCTGCACGCCTCCTGCCCAGACCATGGGTGGCCTCCCTGCCAGAAGCCATGATGTGTCCTCAGCGCCCCCAGCCTCTCCCCCTGTTCTGGGCTGTTAGCAGCAGGACTGGCCGAGGCAAGCCCCTGGGCCCAGCACCCCTAACTGCGGCTCCTGTCTGGGCCTCCAAGCAGGGCTCGAGCCAGTGGCAGTGTGACACAGGGGTTCTCTTGGCTCGGGCACCTCAGGAATCAGGCAGCCCACACACCACTCCTGGGACAGGACAAGCATCTGCTCACCTGGGGGCGTCCTAGGTGGCCCCAGGTTCAGGTAGTAAGGATGCCATGGCCAGAGCGAGGCTCCACTCTGACACAGGAGACATCAGCCGGGCTCCCCCTGCAGCCCCTCTGCCCTCCCCCCCTTCCCAAGTCTCCTGTGGCATCGGCCTTTGGAGTCTGTCCTGAGGCCACACACACACACCCCACCCCATCAGAGGGAGCTGGACTGCACCCTTCCATGGCCCCACCTCCCTGAACATGAACCTGAGGCCACACCCTGCATCCTCTCCATCCCTCCTACCCACCAGCAGGTCAGGCCTCAGGGCCCATGCCCCCCCTGGGCACCCTCCCCGGGCCCCTGGGGGCTCAGCCTGGCCCCCAGTGCCAAGTGACACCCAATACGGGTTTGCTAGATGAACCATCCACCTGATGACAGATGCCTGGCCCTACCTTCTCGGGCCTCGCAAACAGCCCGAGAGAAACTTCTGGACAGGAAGGGGGTTCTGGGAAATAAGGCTGGGGTGTTAGCCCACCTGTCCCCCGGATGCTGAGTCTGGGTGAATGGGGGCACATTCTTCCTCTCGCTCTCCCCTCCCACATTGTCCACCTGGGACCTGCAGGTGAGGGCTCTCCCCCCTACTTGATAAGGAAGCACAGTGTCTGGCTGGACACGGAATGTGCATCACACTTGGGTGAACATGCCAGAGTTGTCACATTCAACTTCTAAACCCCAAGAGTTAAGTCTACGGTTCTTGAGGAGGGGCAGCAGAGGTCGCCTCAGACAGCAGGACAAACGTCCTGCTCTCAGGGCGGGACCTGACACAAGGAGGGGAGTGATCAGGGAGTGGCCAGGCACCTGACCTGCTGAGGGGCTGGGAATGAAGTCACTGCCACCTAGTCTGCTGCGCCAGCGTCCCCTGGAAACCAGCCCTCACTGAGACCCGCCCCCCTGCCTGGGGTATCTCCCCATGCACAGCGCCATGCCCCCCTGGCCGTCACAGGTCTGAACGCCCAGGCACTCACACCCAGGCCCCGCCAGGATCCTCTAAAGCTGCAGAGCTTGCCCCTGAGGCCCTGCCACATGCTGGAAGATTCTCAGCCCAGGGGCTGCCCAGGCACCAAGACCTCTGTGCCCCCTCCCCCACTGCCACCAAGAGACACAAAGGTGACGCTGTCTCTTCACTTTGGGGGCTGCACCATGCTTGACCTGCAGAGTTGGGGCCAAGAGGTCCAGGCATTTCCTGGACAGGAGGACCACTGGTGCCACTGTTCCCAGGGACTCGGGACTGTAGACACTCAGACACTGTCCACGGGCCGTGCTCAGATGACACACTGGGCCTGGCTACTGCCCTTTCAGGGTGGCAGGCTCAGCCAGAGACCTCTCTCCAGGGAGGACTCATGCCCTGCCTCCCCCAGTTGCTCTAGAAATCAGGCAAGGTGCAAGGGGCATAGCTCACATCGCACGTGAAGCAGGGTGTGTGCACGCCTTCAAGCCCAGGGGCTGTGGCCTCTTTTCTGAGAGGTTTTTCACTCAGATGATTAAGTGCATTTTTGGCACCTGCTAAGGCCTAGTACGCGTCTCTCTCAACCTCACTCAGACGTTCGTCCTGAGGGGCAACTCCAAAGCCACTAAGTCAGATGGAACTCAACGTATCAGCAAATCAGCCTTTCAAACTCCTAATCAACAAAACTGAAAAACTTTTAGCATGACTGACAGAGGACACAAAAGAAGTGGGGGCATTCCTACCGTCCTTACAGAAATAGGAATATAACCACTGTGAACAACTGTATGCCAACAAGTTAGACAACCCGGATGAAATGAACAAACTACTAAATATGACTCAGAAAGAAATAGGAAATTTGAAAGGAGCTGTAACAAGTCAAGGGATTGAGTTGATAATCGAAAACCTCCCAACAGAGAAAAATACTGGACCGAATGACTTCATCACTGAATCTTATCTACCAAGAATTTAAAGTATTAGTACCAATCCTTCCCAAACTCTTCCAAAAGAAGAGGAAAAGTAATACTTCCTAACATCCTGCGAGGCCTGTATTACCTCCCCTAATAAATACCCTAATAAATCCAAAGACACCAATATCTTTTATGAATATTAATGCAAAAATCTTCAAAATACTAACAAACCAAGTTAAGCAGCATATTTAAAGGATTCTATTATGCACTTGACCAATGTGTATTCTAGAATGGTTCAACATAAGGAAGTGCAATACACCCCATTAACAATGTGGGGGGTGCAGGACCACATGATCATCAACTGATGCAGAAAGTGCATTTGACAAAATTCAATACCCGTTCATGATAACCACTTCAAAAACCAGAAAAAAGAAGCAACCTCCTCAACATAATAGAAAAGCACTTATGAAAACCTACAGCTAATATCACACTCAGTCAGGAAAGATTGAAAGCTTTCCCCCAAGATCAGGAACAAGACAAGGATGCCCATTTTCACCACTGTAACCAAAAGTGAAACTATCTGCATTCACAGATGACATGATCCTATATACAATCATGTATTACTTAACCGCAGGGATACTTTCTGAGAAATGAGTCATTACGTGATTTTGTCATTGTGTGGACATCATACAGTGCAGTTACACAAGCCTAGATGGCCTAGCCTAGTACACACCTAGGCTGCAGGGTGCAACTACTGTTCCTAGGCTACAAGCCTATACAGCGTGTTGCTGTACTAAAGAATGAAGTTGGGCCCTTACCTCATACCATCTTCAAAAATTAAAGTGGATGAAAGACCTAAACATATGAGCTAACTATTAAGACTCTTAGAAGAATGGGATGCCGGGTGCTCAGTGGGTTGAGCACTTGCCTTGCAGCCCTGGGGTCTGAGGATCGAATCCCGGCCCTGGCCTGTGTGGACTCATATGCTGAACTGCAGTGTAGCCCCATTCAGTTCTCAATGGGGTGTGCCTCACATGCCGGAGGCCCCGGGTTCCTGCCCTGTGCAGCCCCATACCCGCCTGTGGAATGAAACTAGAAAACTTGACATGCAACTATGGAGACTGCTCTGGGCCCTCCCCCTTCTCTCTTTCTCTGTCAAAACTAATAAAATAAATAAATTTAAAAACACTCAGAAAGTAAATGTAGATAAATTTTCATGCCCTCAGATTTGGCAATGAATCCTTACATACACAACACCAGAAGCAGGAGCAACAAAATAAAAATTGGACTTTATCAAAATTTCAAACTTTTGTGCATCTAAGGACATTATAAAGAAAGTGGAAAGACAGCCAGCAGAACCGGAGAAAATATTTGCAAGTCATATATCTGAAAGGAGTCTAATGTCCAGAATATATAAGGAGCTCTTACAACTAAGCAATAAAAGGACAAACACCCCAATTCAAAAGAACTTGAATGGACACTTCTCCAAGGAAGATATACAAATGGCCAACGAGCACATGAAAAGATGCTCAACGTTAGGGAAATGCACATGAAAACCACAATGAGGCACCAGTTCATACCCACCAGGATGACTATAATCTTTTCTTGAGAATAACAAGGGCTGGGGAGGACGTGCATTGCAGGTGGGAATGCAGAATGGTGCCGGTGCTGTGGAAAACGGTCTGGCAGGTCCTCAAAGAGTTAAACATACAATTACCATATGATCCAGCAACTCCACTTCCAGGTATACAAAGGTTGTTTGGAAAAAATCCAGCCATAAATGCCTCTATTTTTCATATTACATAGCTGGATACTTTCCAGCCAGGCCATATATATATATGGTTGGGTTTTTTTTAAGATTTATTTTATTGTTTTTGACAGAAACAGAGAGAAGGGGGAGGGCCCAGAGGCGTCTCTATAGTTGTATATCATCAGTTTTCAACATGGTTTCGTTCCACACAGATGGGCGGGGGCCATGCAGGGCGGGAACTGGGCTGGGGACCTCCTGCATGGGAGGCACACCTCCTCGAGCCAGGGGCCCAACTGGGGGAGCAAGAACGGAACTGGGGGCCTCCCACATGAGAAGCACACTCCAGCTCAGCATATGGGTCCACACAGGCCAGGGCCGGGATTCAATCCTCAGTCCCCAGGGCTGCAAAGCGAGGGCTTAACCCACTGAGCCATCCCGGCTTCCCCATATATATATATTTTTTAATTGAAAACAGACAAATGGATAAACAGGATGTGGTTTACCCGTACAATAGGATGTTATTCAGCCACAAAAAAGGAATAAAAGTATTGACACGTGCCATAGTGTGGCTAAACCTTGGAAACATGCTCAGTAAAGGAAGACAGACACAAAAGGTCAGCTATGATTCCGTTTATTTAAAATATCTAGACTAGGTAAATCCATAGAGACAGAAAGATGAGCGGGCACCAGAGGCTATGGGGAGGGGAGAATGGGAAGGGACTGCCATTGGGCACAGGGCTTCCTTTGGAGGTGATGAAATATTTGGAACTAGATAGAGGTGAGGATGGTACAACACTGACGTACTAAATGCTGCTGATGGTTCACTTTAAAATGGTTAATTTTAGGTTAATGTCAATTTCACCTCAAAATTTTTATTTTAAGATTTATTTTTATTGTTTTTGACAGAGAGAGAGATATGGGGGGAAGGGCCCAGAACAGTCTCCATAGTTGCACATCATTGGTTTTTCCATATAGTTTCATTCCACAGGTGGGCGGGGCTGCACAGGGCAGGAGCTGGGCCAGGGTCTCACCCTGGTGAGAACCGAACTGGGGGCACTCCCCAGTTCAGTATGTGGGTCCACATGGGCCAGGGCCGGGATTCGATCCTCGGTCCCCAGGGCTGCAAAGTGAGCGCTTAACCCACTGAGCCATCCCGGCTTCCCCCTCAAATTTTTTAAAAGATTTATTGTTTGAGAGATAGAGAGAAAGGGGAGGGCCCAGAGTAGTCTCAATAGTTGTACATCATTAGTTGGGACATAGTTTCATTCCACACAGGTGGATGTGGGGCCGCACAGGGCAGAAACCAAAGTGGGAGCCTCCTGCATGGGAGGCACGCCTCAATTCAGCATATGATTTTGCAGGGGCTGGGGCCAGGATTCAATCCCCAAACCTCATAGTTGCAAGACAAGCACTCAACCTGTTGTGCCCTCACCTCAATTTTTTAAAGTAAGACAAACATGAACAAAACCCAAAAAGAAGCCTAAGTGTCCTGAGACCCTGGACCTCCCCTGCCTGCTCCAGGGGCTGCGAGATCTCACACTGCCCGGACTTAGTGGAACCACAGTCATCCCTTTTTGCTAAGTGCATAGGGCTAGAGTCACGTAAAGCCAGCACATGAGGCGGTGATTAGCCAGTGGCATAGAAAGCAGGCATCCAGAGCCAGCACATGACCACACATGGGCTGTCTTTTAACTGGTGGTCTAGGAAAGATGGTTAGAGAGCTGCAACGATCAATTAGCCAAGGAAAACAGGAGCAAATAAAAGGGCAGCCATGGCTCATGATGCTGGTGATTGTTTAAACATTTTGCCATCTGATGACTTTCAGCTGAGACTGCCCCTCCCTTATCCAGGTCAGCTCAGTGCTTAGCAAGGCCTTGGGGCAGAGCTGGACTAACACCCCATCTCCTGCAGGGGGCAGCCACCTTGCTCCCTCAGAACCTGGCTGTGTGGGCAGCTGCTGACCCTGCCTCAGGGTCAGGTGGCTTACTGTTCTAGGGATCTATAGCTGCCCAAGCAGTTCCACACAGTCCAAACTATTACAGCTTCATCTTCAATCTTAGTTCCTGTTGGTCTCAACCCCCACTTCTCAAAACTGCTTTGACTATCATTGACTCATTTCTCAAAACAAGCTGAAATTCTTGTTCTAATAGTTTATATGTGCACAAATAGTGGACAGTGTTGATTTTTGCCTTCCTACCCCCATACCTCTTTTTCTGGTCTCGCGCTGGCATCCAGGTTGAAGCTCACCATCTTTCTTATGTTCTCTCAACCTAGGAGTTGTCCTTTAAAAATCTTACCATGGTGAGCTAATCTGCAAAATCTCTTTAGCTACAGCCATGTAGAAAGGCTGGGGGGAAAATCTTAAAAAAAAGACAAGCTGAAAGCCAGGACAGTACAGCTCAGGCTGCAGGAAAGAGGCACCTTTCCTGATGGTGACTCCCAACAAAGTCCTTTGCATGAAAGAACCCTTTCAGGGCCAAAACATTGGAGAACAAAATCAATGATACCCAATCTGGTTCTTTAAAAATATCAATAAAATGGATAAACCTCTAGCTACAATGGTCAAGCAAAAAGAGAAAACACAAATTGCCAATATCAAGAAGGGAAGAGGGGACATTACTATAGATCCTATAGACAGTGAAAGGATAATGAGAGGATATTGTGAACAACTTTATTCTAATAATATTTGCCATCCTAGTTGAAATGGGAAAAGAATTCATGAAAGACAAATTACCAAAACTCATGAAGAGAGAGACTATCCAAATAGCCCCATAGCAATTAAAAGAAATTGAATTCATAATTTAAAACCTCACAAAGGAAACTTCAGGCCAAGATAGCTTGATTGGTGCATTCTAGCCAACATTTAATGAATAATCATGTAATCTATACAAATTTTCAGAAAATAGAGGAGGAGGGTAACTCATACACCACTGGTCAGAATTTAAAAAGGTACGACTCTCTGGCAAACAATTGGCATTTCTGAAAACATTAAGTGTGAACTACCATACGACCCAGCCATTTCTCTCCGCGGTATCTATACCCAAGAGAAATGAAAGCACAGAGACCTGTAAGCAATGTTATTAGCAGATTTATTCATAAGAGTCAACATATGGAACAGCCCAGGAGCCCAACAAACAGCAGGAAAGTCAATGATCCCAGTATGTTGTATCCACACAACAAATAATCATTAGAAATAACCGGATCAAATTATTGACACACAACAGCAACACGTTCAAACCTCCAAAATGCTTAGCTAATAATAAATCCAGAGACAAAAGAATACTCCATTTATACAGAACTCTAGGGAGGGAAACAGTTCAACTACAGTGACAGAAAACAGGTCAGTGGTTACTGGGGCCAGGTTGGGGAGGAATTGAATGGGGGAATAGTTGGGCTGGAAGGTTCTGTATCTCTATGGCATGGTGGATACCTTAGTGTACACATTTGCCAAAAACCAACAAGCCGTAAAATCACTGCATTTTATTTTGTGTCAATTATAACTGGCTGAATGAAGCTGATTTGTAGTGGGGGGCTTTTTCCCCCCATAAATTGAGATACTCCCACCGAGTCTGATTTCAAGCTACTAGAGTGTTATCAGCACAGAGCTAGGAAGGGATGTGAACGGTCAGATCTCTTGCGATGGTTCAGACCAGCTCCTACCCACCACCACATATACCTTAATCAGGTTGGTTTTGAAAACAAAACAAGCGCTGAAATATCACGATGCTAAAAGAAGATGGGCAATGCCAATGTTGACAATGCAGAGGGTAGTGGGAGTGCTGGTAAAAGCCTAAATTGGCAGCATCTGCCAGAGCTGTGACCACCAGGACCCAGCAGCCTACCCCCGGGTGTGTGCACAAGAGTGGACAGATGGCCCCGGGAGGTGTGTGCTAAAGGTCACAGCAACCTGTTCATAAGAGACAAAAACAGCAAACAACCCAGAGTTCATCAAGAATAGGATGGACAAACGATGTTCACGTGCCACTTGGTGGAATACTTTACAGCCAAAAGAATCAACAGCCTACAGCCTCGGAAGATGTGGCGAATGTCCCAGATGCACAGCTGAGCAACAGATGAGATGCATGTGAGTGCACACTCCGTGATGGCGTTCATCACCTAACGCTCATGGACATGCAGAGCCTGGGTCATGGTTCTGTTGGGGGCACACGAGGGGCCAGGAGGGCCGTGGGATTTACGTTCTTGATCTGGTGGAGATTACACTGACATGCAGCTTGTGAACGCTTTCTAAGCCCACACATTTTTTGTGGGCTTTTTTGTATGTGTTCTAATTCACAATTAAAATGTTTTTCTTCTTAAACGTTTTTTTAAGATTTATTTTATTGTTTTTGACAGAGAGAAAGACAGAGACAGAGAGAAGGGGGAGGGCCCAGAGCAGTCTCCATAGTTGTACATCATCTGTTTTCAACATGGTTTCATTCCACACAGGTGGGTGGGGGCCGAATGGAACTGGAACTGGGCTGGGGACCTTTGCGTGGGAGGCACACCTCCTCGAGCCAGGGGGCGAGAACTGAACTGGGGGCCTCCTGCATGGGAAGCACACCCCAGTTCAGCATATGGGTCCACACAGGTTGGGGCGCGGGATTCAATCCTTGATTCCCAGGGCTGCAAAGCAAGCACTTAACCCACTGAGCCATCCCGGCTTCCTCCACAATTACAATGTTTTAAACAGAAAAATCTGTTTTCGTTGTTGAGCATCAGCTCCTCCTTTGTTTCCGGTGTGTTTATTGTAAAGAGCATTGAGTTGAGTGTTTGTCATGTTACAGACGTGTAAGAAAGTATAAGCAAGCTGGTATGTTTGTGTCCCTTGTGACCCCGGATGTCTTTGTTTCCTCCCAACTTATTTTGTGTTTTGACTGCGCTTTTCCTTTGTGGGTTCCGTTCCTCCCCACCCTCTTTTCACTCTTTGGAAGTGTTTGCTGTTCCCTAAGTTTTTAAGCCGCAGTCCAGCCTGCTGTGGCCCAGGCAGGACTTGGAAAGCCTCAGGCGCCCCTTTCTTCACCCACCCCACCCCCCCACCCCCGGGGCAGGTTGTGAGGTGGGTTGTTTGCTTCTCTAACGTCATCTGTACCCAGAGGTGCCCGAGCAAGCTTTACAAAGCCTCCCCATGGAGAAGAGCTGGAGGCGCCGCTTGGAGGCCTGCGACCTGCAGGGTACCTGGTCTTCCGGCTGAAAGCCAGGAAAGCTGTGACAGGCACAGGCAGCAGGACACGATGACGCCTCTCGCCTCTCCTTTTCTCCTGTCAAGGGGTAACCAACTCCATTTGTCCTCAGGGAGGGTCGACCCAGAGTCACCTCCCCCTTGCTCTGGCTCTGGCTGGGCCCTGCACCTGGGCAGCAGGGCATTCACTGCCAGCCCTGCAGCTGCGGGCCTTTCTGTGGTGGGCACACATTTGCATCTCAATAACCCCTGATTAATATTTAAGGAGTCAGCTGTCTGAGCCACATGAAGAAATGGGGAAAAACACGCCTTGTTCCTTTAAGGGGTGGGCTCCAGGCTCTTCACCAAGTGGCCTCATCTCCCCACTCAGTTTTCACACTCACACAATTCTTCTAGATGAAAAAAATATGATGCGCCATTAGCGAGTTATCAGGGACCAACTGTGTCCCCATCAATGCCCCTCAGTCCATTGTGGCCACCGTGCAGCTGCAGGGCTGGCGCTGAGCAAGCCACCGGGCTGCTCTCTGTCCGTCTGTCTGTCCATCATCGCCGGGCAGTGCACCCACTGTGTTCTTTCAAACGGAAGTGGACACCACATTCAGAGCTCACGTACTAGCCGGGGGGGGAAGCCCCAGCCAACACCCCCACCCCACCCCCACCCCCAGCAGCTCGGGTGCCACAGGCTTTGTCACTGTTGTCCCCTTTATACAGCTGCACAGCTCCCAGGGGCCCCGATCCTCTTCCAACTTGTCACAGGCTGGCCGCTCTGGGGACGACGGGTGGTTCTTATCAAGCCAGGCCACCCATGCTGAGAGCCCGCCCCTCGGCAACCACCATCCCTGGCAGGATGGCGACTCTTCGCCTGGTCTCAGCTCACAGGTCCACTGAGAGGCCACCCCGGGGTGTCCCTCCACTGCACTTCTCTAGTCAGGTGTGGCAGGAACCCGGTGCTTCCTGCTGCCTCGGTCCCCTCATGGGGGCTCAGCTCCATCAGGGAGGGCCTACAGAATAGTGTCCCCCCCAAATTCACATCTACCCAGAACCTCAGAACGTGACCTTCGGAAATAAGAACTTGCAGATGTGATTCGTTAGGAGGAGGTCAAGCTGAATAAGGGTGGGTCCTAAATCCAATGTCTGCTATCCTTACAGTAAGAGGAGACACAGAGGCACCAGGAGAGGCCATGTGACAACAGGGGCAGGGACGGGGGGATGTGGCCACGACCCAGGGGACAAGGAACAACTGGGAGCTGGAAGAGGCAGAAGGGAGCCTCCCCCTGGAGCCTCGGATGGAGTGGAGTCCTAAGACTCCTTGACCTCAGACTGGCCTCCAGACAGTGAGAAGACATTCGGGCTGTGGTCCTGTGCGATGGTGGCCCCTGACCCACTTGCCCTGCAGGAGAGGAGGCAGCAACTCTGAGAGCCTTGGGCACCTGCTTCTGGCCCAGGTGGCTCCCACTGCCATCATCCTCACGAACCTGGGGCGCAGGTGGCTGGGTGCCCCCAGGGGCAGCAGCGTCACCCAAGAGGATCAGGGGCACAAGGCAGCAGGACCCCCATCGTCCCACACAGCACACCCCCAGAACCATCGGGGCCCCTGGGAGCCCAGCCCCCTCTGAGCCCTCACACCCAGCCAGAGCCACAGGCCCCTCAATACACATGAATGACCGTATGAGACCCTAGGGAGGGTAGGAACTGGAGGCCCCAGGGACCGGCCTCAGCTCCTTAGCCTGCCTTCACTGGGGAACGGGAGGCTCCCAGGTCCCCAGTGCCACCCTGCCCAGGTCCTGCACTCATGGCCAGTGGGAATCCGCTCCCTGAACCACCACCCAAGGGCAGGTCTAGAGAAAGGACTTCATCACATCCTCCCCAGACGGGATGGCCAGGTGACCATGCCAGGAGGCCAGGCTGGGCCTCTCGGGGCTCCTGATGCCCCAGCACAAGAGGGCCCGTGGGCAGCACCCACCTTCCATCACCACGTGCAGACTGGAAGACACACCAGGCACCTCAGCACCACAGACGCCTTCCCAGGAGGCCGGCTCTGCCCTGCCGGCACCCATCCGCTTCCCTGTATTCCCATCCACCTTCTGAACACGACAGCGCCTGGCTTCCAGCCCCACACAGGACACAGGCGGGCACTGCCCTGCGAGGGGCCGAGGGCACCGGACACCTGACCCCTTCCCCACCACCTTTGGGTGTTTAGAGGGTGTCAGGTGGGGCCCAGGCAGCCCCATCATCACCTGTCACCCACTGTCCCTGTTTCCACAGGGACCCAGAGAAACCACAGGCAGACCCAGGGCAGCTGGGACTTTTGCCCAACGTCTGCAGAAGCCTCTGATTTCCAAGCATTGGGGTTCGTGGCTGCAGATCTGGGGCTATGGGCTGGCGGCCTGGTTTGGGACTACAGATCTGGGGCTATGGGCTGGCGGCCTGGTTTGGGACTACAGATCTGGGGCTATGGGCTGGCGGCCTGGTTCGTGGATTTTTCCCTGGGAGAAGTGAGGGGGGCGTGGAGAGAGCACCTGCAGATGACAGTGTCGCTGGCGACAGCGGCCTGGGGCCTACGGGGACCCTGTCTACGCATGTGAGCACAGCTGTGAACACAGGCATGACAACATGCCCACGGCAGCACAGCTTGCTCGTGAGTGTGCAGTTGTGTGACATTTCATGCGACTATAAACTGCGTGAATGGCTAGATATTTTGAAAATAGAGGCGAGCACGTGGACCTGACCCTCAGCCCAATGGGTCCGGAATGGAGGCCAGGGTGGCCACGTCGCAGCCCGCGCACACCCCCTGGCCAAGGGCATTTTCTCTGTTGCACCTGCCTCCAAGCAGGAGCCGCTGGCCCAAGGCACCAGCTGCAACATAAGCTCCCCCAAGCCTCAGAGCACCTGGGAACAAAACCTCTTTCTGGGTTCAAATACCAAGGCTGGGCACCCCAGGGGTGAGGGCACGCTTGGCCCCACAGCCTCCTGGGGTGCTCCCCAGCCCCTCTCAGGAGTGAGGACAGCATCAGAAGGACCCCATCCGGTTGCAGGGGCCCGGCCCGCTGCCCACAGCTCAGCAGGTCATGCAGGAGCCCCTTCCCCATCTGGGGCTGCACGGACCCACCCACCCTGCGCGGCTGTGGCACCTAGGAGCCCTGGCTGGAGCGCGAGGCCCCCACAAGGCCGCTCCTGCATGCAGTCCCTGGGCTCATGGCACATTTACTGGTGTCACAGGTTCTTGGCTGTCAGGACACAGCTACTAAAGGGAGCTCCCCTCTATTGCCCTTGCGTGCTGGGCAGGAACGCCAGCAAAGCCTAGACCCCCATGCAGCTGCAGCAGCTCCAGAGGCCTCAGGAAGCTCTGCTAGCTGATTCCAACTCCCATGCCTACGGCATTCCCCTTCCCACGTCCCCAAGGCCTGGGCAGTGTGCCCAGGGCCAGGTCGGCTCCCCCCCAGCCCAGCCTTGTCCTAAGAGCCAAGAGGCAGAGCTGCCAGGAGAAGAAGGGTCAGCCACTCGGACCACAAAGACACCAAGGTCCCTGAACTTGATGGACTCCACCTTTTGGGGACCTGGGTCTCTGGTGCGAGTCCCAAGGCAACAAAGATGTAAGTGGAACTCGTCTGCCCCAGGCAGTTCGGCAGGGACGTGGGGAAGCAAGGAAACCTGGCGCACGGCCGCCCCCCTGTCCAGGGCAAGCCCAGCAGGTGAGGGTTAAATGCTACAGTGAGAAGGACAACACCCCACGCCGGAGGACAGCTGGCCCATCACCTGTCAGGGCTCAGGCACCACAGCTGTGCCGACAGCGCGAGCCTGGACTCTGATCCAGGAAAACAAAGTGCCCACGCTGTGCCCAGAATTCCAATCGGTGCTGCGTGCTGCTGGCAACGGCCGGAGGCAGGCCTCCAGGGCAGCCCGGGCTGGCCGCACCCGCCCTCTGCCTGGGCAGACACCCAAGACGCCTATGGGTCCCCACAAGGAGGGGGCGCTGAGCACAGAGCCCTGCGAGAGCAGCAAGAGGGGCAGCGGCCCCATCCCTGCCTGAGAGGCGCCTGAAGACCGCACCAGCGAGCCAAGTGCAGCCTCTGCCCATCCCGTGAAAACAGGGCAAGAACCCTGGTGACCAGAGGTGGACTGACGTGCACAGGTCAGCGCTGAGCTGGGCCTCGCCAGCCCATGAGCAGGAACCCACGCCCACCTCACAGACGGAGCTGGAAGCCAAGGAATGCTGTGGAATGACTCGCCTGCCTGATGACCCCGCAGCCACCAACCAGCAAGCCCCCCCACAGGTTTGGAGAGCTGCCAGCCCTGCCTTTTCAGAGCCTGGAAAGCGGAGGCCCCCTCCCTGTTTCAGTGTTAGCTGTGTGCACCCCACAGCTGGGGCCGCACCAAAGAGCAGCCCCTGGGGCCAGGCAGCAGGGGAGGCTGCTACCACTCGTGGGCCCCAAAACATGCAACCGTGTCCTGACTCCCAGAACTGTGGACTTGACCTTATCTGGGGAAAGGATCTTTGCACTGTAACTAATGGATCTTGAGATGAGAGAATCGTGGCTTACCAGGACAGATCTTAAATCCAATGACAAGTGTCTTGTAAGAGACAGAAGAGGGGATGCTGAGAAAGCTCAGCAGTTGAGCACTTGCCTCGTAATTGCGAGGTCCAGGGTTCGATTCCCAGTCCCAGCCCATGCAAACCCATATGCGGAACAGTGGCGCAACTGGTAACCGCCAGGATGGCAGAGAATGTTCTCACCTCCCACACAGGAAGCCCCCGGTTCAGTGCCCGCCCCTCCTCGGGCCCACACCCACCTATGTGGAATGAAACCATGTCACAACTAATGATGTACAACTATGGAGACTGCTCTGGACCCTCCCCCTTCTCTCTCTCTCTCGCCTCTCAAACAATAAAATTAATCTTTAATAAGAGAGAGAGAGGAGGGGAGACACAGGGATGCCAGGATAGCTCAGCAGCTGAACACTTGCCTCATAACCACAAGGTCCCAGGTTTGTTTCCCAGCCTCGACCTGTGCAAACCCATATTCTGAACTGCAGTGCGACTGGTAACTGCTGGGATGGCTCGGTGGTGAAGGTTGGTACCTCCCAAGCAGCAGGCCCCTCGTTCAGTTCCCATCCCCACAGCCCACATCCACCTGTGTGGAATGAAACCATGTCACAGATGTCCAACTATGGAGACTGCTCTGGGCCCTTCCCCCTTCTCTCTCTCTCTCTCTCTCTCTCTCTCTCTCTCTCTCACCTTCTCTCAAACAATAAATCTTTAAAAGAGAGAGAGATGCAGAGGAAGCTACATGCATATGGAGGTAAGAGACTGGAGTGACACAGCCACAAGCCGGGGTTGCCCGGAGCCACTAGAAGCTGGGAGAAGCTGGACCGATCCTCCCCTACAGCCTCCCGCTCTGGACACCTTGATCTCAGACTTCTGGCTCCAGAAGTGGGAGAAATAAGTTGCTATTGTTTTAAGCTGCCCAGTTTGCACCGATTTGTTATGGCTGTCACAGGACATACACACACCCACCATGCTGCTGTGGTGTGGGTGTGACAGGGCGGCTCTGTCTCCCCGGCCTCCACTGACACCTCTGGTCAGCCCTGGAGGTGCAGCTGCCACTCAGCCTCATCAAGACTCACTCTTGGCCTCTGGCTGCACTGGGCACCTCCAAATCAGACACAGAGATGCTGCCCCTTTGATAACTTAGAGGAAATAAACCAATTCCTCAAAAACCACAAACAATCACACTCACCCAAAATGTAGTAGGTAGCTCTTCAATATTCCCATAACTATCAAAGGCACTGAATTTGCGGTTAAAAATGTGAAACAGAAATGTCCAGGCCAGGTGGTATTACTGGTGAAATCTACCAAACAGTTAAAGGAATAATACCAATTCTACCCAACCTCTTCCAGAAAGGAGAAAGGACTGAACAGTTCCCAATCCATTTTATCAGGCCAGCATTACCCTGAGACCCAACCCACGAAAAGACAGCACAAGAAAACTGCAGACCCACATTCCCTCATGGACACAGACAGAAAAATCCTCAAAATAATACTGGCAAATGAATCAGCAAAATATACCAAAAAATTATACGTCATGACCAAGTGGGCCTCACCCAAGAGTACAAGACTGGTTCAACCATGACCCAGGATTGAAAGGTTGGTTCAAAATTTCAAAATTAATAAAAAGACTAAATTAAAACCATATGATCATATGAATAGATGTGGATAAATAGACAAAATGCACATTTCTAAATGATAAATAATTTTTAAGTATAAATAAAATTCAGCTTATTAAGAATGCCATTCGATGGCTATAATCAACAAGACAAGGGATAACAAGTGCTGGAGAGGCTGTGGACAAAAAGGAACCCTCATACACTGCTGGTGGGAATGTAAACTGGTACAACCACTATGGAAGGC
>PVKE010008656.1:0-47071 GCA_004027555.1 Craseonycteris thonglongyai
CAAAGCGCCAAGTTCCCCTGGCACTGACCGCAGCCCTGCTTGGGACTGCAAGGCGTATTTTTAGAAGTCACGGGAAAGCTGTGTGCGAGTCTCACAGGGCCCCAGATGGGCGGCTCCGCACGCCTGACACGCGGTGTGGCCTTGAGGACCTTTCTAGGCACAACACGTCTTTCACCACACTGCCAACACCGTGACACTTCGGAGTCGCCCTTAGGGTAATTGTATGCGACTATCCTATGTGGTTCCCCGATCAGCAAACTCCTTCCCACATGACTTGCATCAACAGTGAACTCACCGTCAGAAAATTCCACACAATTTATGTCTCTGTGCACACACACCAGATACACACAGACACACACACGCACGCACACAGGTGTGCACTTGGGCAGCTCAGCTCAGTCCAGTTGGGCTGAGGAGAAAGACCAGAAACAGTGCCACGGAAGAAACATGGATAAAAGAACCAGACCCCAGCTTTGCAGACGAGCAGGCGGGGTGAACAGCGACGCCCGAGGACATACGTGCTCTTGGTTACCTACCTGAAGCCCTGGCTGCTCCCAAAACAGCGGAACGGAGCCTCTGATCTGCACAAAAGACGACACGCTGTCATCCATGTAAATCGTCTGCACAGGGAAACAGAAAGGGAAAGCATTCTTCAGTGAAACCGAATGTCCTGGGCCGGTAACGGGATCCGGCCACCTGAGACCTGACACCAGAACGAAGGGCAGACAGCGGACTTCAGGCCCCGGGCTCCTGTCCCTGACCCCCCCAGCCCGTCCCAGGTCGCTCCCTCCCGGGCACACTGGCGGGGAGCCCGCGCACCCTCCTGACCTCCCTAAAAAGCCCCGCCAGGCCCCGCCCCGCCCCCCAGCTTCAGGAATAGAAGCAAATGCGATGATCTGGGATGGAGCGCAGCCTTTTCTTTCGAGCCCTCTTCTCACCCTCTCAGCGGGCTACGGAGCGGAGAGCACGAGTGGGGAAGGGCGGAACGGATGAGACCGACCAGCTCCCGTCCAGAGGCCGAGCTGACGGCACCCGTCCGTCCTGCGCTTGACCACGCAAGTCAAGGCTCGGCGTGAACTTGCCCAGGGTCCCGGCCCTCTGCCGCTAGTTTTGAAACATGCCACTAAGTCAACACACACAACACAGCGGCCACAAACTTCCACGGTGGCAGCACCTGCACAGAAGCAGACGGTACTTACACATCAAAGACGCTGTGTGCTCCCCACGCCGGCCGCTGCTCCGGGGTGTGCCAACGCCTCTCCTGCCCCCAGCCCCCCAGGGACGCTGTTGTGCAAGGCAGTTTCAAAAGGACAAAAAGTACCGTCCTGAGCATCGCAGGGGGAGGCTGGGCGGTTCTCAGATGCACTGCCCTTTATCTGCGTAACTCTACCCTGTCCTGGCAGGGCCGTCCCGGGCGAAGCGGCTGGTCCTTTCCATCTCGCACCAGCCTGCTCCCTTACAGGGTAGCTTTCCATGCGGCTAGATCACGCTCAGATCGCACATGCATTAGTCATTCTGCCGGGGAGGACTCGAACATTAGACCCGCAGACTCCCGGGACCACGGGAATTACAGGAGCCGGGCAGCCACACTGTTGAGCTGACACCCTATCCCGGAATCTCCAACGGGAGAACGCACTGGGTTCATTCAGCCCTCGCTGTCTGCGTCCAGGTATTTACCACCAGCAGATGGGCTCCCCTGCCTGCTTCTGTGAGAAGGCCGCAGGCTGCTGGGACTACAGCAGGCACAGCCGGCTACCGTGGCCCGCGAAAGGCAAGGTCCGGGCGGCCAAGAAAGAAACCACCTCGGCCAGCATTTCCCCATGAAGACAACGCCTCGCAGGGCGTGGGGTGTGATTTAAGCTGCGGAGCTCTTGCCTTCACCTTAGAGAACACCCGCTCATGGCACTACTTTCAGCACGAGACCTCACGCCTCTTGCACCAGCCTCAGAAAACACCCACAGCCATCCCAGCACTCCAGACCCCACCCCTGGGGCCAGAAGAAAAGATGCCTCCAGATCTCCTCCTTCCTCCCTCGACACAAAAATATCCTAGCTCTCCGTCCCACCCTCTCCTCAGGACCACCTTCTGTGTCTCCAGGGCGCTAGGACAAAGCTGATCATCAAGCACTAGCGATGGATTATTACGGTGTTTACCCCTCTAGGTGAGAGAACGTGGCCCTAAGGCGAGTGGGCGACTCCATACCTCCCCTCACTGTCGTTTTAACGGGACATCGGGGGCCCTGGGGAGACTTGGATGGACAGTGAAAGCAGGTGGGCACGTGGGCTCTGGGGCAGCACCAAACTGGGCCCCACTCCCGTTTGCCTGGCAGGAAGACCACGGAAACCTTCCTTAACCACTTTCAGCCTCCGTTTCCCTCTCAATGGAGTTAATGTCACCTGGCCCCCGAGGGAGGAGTCAATGAGCGAGTGTGACCTCTTCGGGACAGAACAGCTTTGTCCCACGAGCATGGATGAGGCGCCTCAGAGGACAGAGGGAGGCTGCAGGGGGGTCACCGCCTCGGGGAACAGGGTTTTCGCTGTGGAGCCAGGCACCCCAGTACGGGCAGGTTTCCATCACGCTTACTGTGTGTCCACGTGTCCCGGAGCTCAGCAAACACCAGCAGGCTGAGCATAGTCCCCAGGCCCCAAACCCCGACTTATCCTAGGATGTCACTTCATGTGGACTCTATTGAAGTAAACAGAACAGACACAGACTGACAGCTATGCAGAACAAACTGATGGTTGCCAGATTGGGGGGCAGGGTGGGAAAGTTGAAGGAATTAGTAAGTACCAATTGGCAGTTACAAAGTCGTCCCAGGAATGGAACGTCCAGCCTGGGGAATCGTCAACAACGTGGTAACCACTTTGGAGGGTGCCACATGGATACTAGGTTTACTGGGGAATCACTTTGTAAATTATATGAGTACAAATGCCTGACCACGATGCCGTGTGCCTGAAACTGATACAATACTGAGTGACAAATATAGCTGAAAAAAATAATTGAACAGAAGTACCTTCCTGGGCAGGTGGCCAGGAGGGGAAGGAACGCCCCGCTGCCACTTGGTTGGAATGCTGGTAAGTAAATATTCCGCTTAGAGATACATTGTTAGGCAAACAACTCAGACAGCCCCGGCCCCCCTGTTGCTACAATGTGCATAACAAGACCATACCAGGATTCCAGAGACCACAGGGCCCTTCTACACAGGTTCTTGTTCCTCTGCTCATCTGGCCTCTGGACACATTTTAGCAAAGGAGACACGCCTGCAGAGGACACTGCGGAGCCACGGGAGTCTCAGCGGGATGCTCACACGGCCTCAGGCTGTCCTCCATTCTGGCCCGGGCTTCTTCTCTGCACACACCCCCTGCCTGCTGCTCCCCCAGCACATGGTCCTCACGCTCTGCAGGCAGCTGTCTGGCAGCTGAGCACTGACTGTGGGAGCCCCACCCCCAGGGCCACTTGTCTGCATTGTTCCTGCTGGGTCCCGCTCGGCTTAGGGACCCAGGTTTGCTCTCACGTTGCCCATTGAGACAACCCTGGAATCGGAGCTAGGAAGCGATGCCTCCCCTCCCCCCGGGGAGTCACCTCTCCCACACGCCCTGCTGGCCACACTGTTGGGGGCTTTCTGGTGGCGTGAACCATCCTGGACTCCGTCCTGTGCTCACAGCCGAGAGCATACAAGCTCCATCGGCGGCAGCCCGCCACGTACGCCCGCCCACCAAGCATTGCTTTGGGTGCAAGGGGAAAAGGAAATCCCAGATGCCGCCTCTGGGTCCCAGGCGGGGGCCGTGTTCGCAGCTGCCTGCTGTCTCTGGGAGGACAACCCGTGGGGGTGGGGGTCCGGCTGCCTGTCAGCTCGTTTGCTGCTCCTGGGAGCGAGGTCGGGGTGAGGGCTTCAAAGACAGAACCAGCCGCACCCTATCTGATCCAGAGCCAAAGAACGCGGAAGGACGCAGAGGCTGCAGGGGCCAGCACCCCTCCCCCTGCTTCCGCGGGCACCACTCACGCCGGGTGAAGGGCTGGGAGGAGAGCGAGGCAGCAGCTGGGCCGTGGGCCTTGCTCCAGGGCTGCCCGGGGCGGCCTCTCGAATCTGGTTCAGTTACCAGGTTCCAGGGCTCCGGTCATTTGATTTGTACAGACAGGCTTTGCACCTTTGACCCTAGTTCCAAACACAGCACCCTGCCCGTGGCAGGTGATAAATTAATAAGGATCTGTCGAATCGATGGAATGACTCACAGGGATAAAACTGGAGACAGGAAGTGGTGGTGAAGGTGGGGTGTGAGGTCACAGGTAGTTTTCATTGTGCAGATGTGAGAAGAATGAAGCCTCCCTTCGGGGGCCACCCTTTCTCTCTGCCATTCTTTAGAATTTTTTGTTTGTTTTTCACAGGGGGAGAGAGAGACAGAGAGAAGGGGGAAGGAAGGCCCAGGAAGTCTCCATAGTTGTAGTCATCAGTTTTCTACATGGTTTCCTTCCACAGGTGGGTGCGGGGCCGCTGGAACCGGCTGGAGCCTCCCATGTGGGAGGCCCCCTCCAATGAGAACCCAGTTCAGCATACGGGTCCGCACGGGCCGGGACCAGGACTTGATCCTCGGTCCCAGGGGCTGCAAGACAAGTGCTCAACCCGCTGAGCCATCCTGGCTTCCCGTCCCTCTCTCTGTCATTTTTAACCAGATATTTACTGGCCACAACGAGACCCAGGAGAGCAGAGCATGGAAGCAGAAGGAAGTCACAGGCCAGACGTTGGCCCTGATGCTGATGCTAAGGTTCCCGTCCCAACATCCTCCTACACAGCGTCTGACCCAAGAGACTGCACCGCCCCCCACCTCTGGGCGTCCGAAAGCCCAAGCAGGTGCCGCCCACGCGCGGACGGCAGGCGATCTTCCGTGTTAAAACGCGCACAGTCCTCACCGGAAAGCCCTGACCCAGCTACACAGACACGGAGAGGCTGCAAAGCCACCTCGCCATAAACAAACACAGGTGTGCGCGGCCTAGGGCCCAGGGCCAGCCTGCACCTGTCCTCCCACGGGGCTCTCCCTTCTCCACCTGCTCGTCTACGCAGGGGCCTTACAGAGAAAACGTGAGACGGCCTCTCTGGGAACGGGAGCAGGACTCAGAAAACGAAGCAACGGGGAATGAAGCAGCTGGGGAAAGCGTCCAGCCGCTGACAGCATCGGGCTGTTCAACGCACAAGGCCCCGGGGCGAAGACCTGCTGCTAGGATGACGCTGCAGCCGATTCAGAGAAAGAATCGTTTCTGCTCCCGCCTGCCCTTCATCAATCTAGTTTCGTCCTCAGATTTTCAAACCCTCCGGGTTGGTCCATTCAGGGCTGCTCTCTCAGGTAACCCTCAGCCTCCATGATGGCAAAGAGTCCTGCTTCCTATGAGCTGAAAATACCTCCCAGGAAGCACGACGTTCCCAGCATGAGACGTGACTCGAAAAGAGAGGCAGGAGCGAACCAGAGGCTGCATGTGCAGGCTGAGCCCCAAGGGCTGTTCCCCTCTCACGCTTCTCAGAACCCGCCCCCCCGCAGGGGCGGCGTCCGCTCTGACCTGCTCCGTCTCCACGAAGTTGGACACGTGGCCGTCGTCGTTCACACCGCGGATGTGGAAGCGAGCGCCGGCGCGGGCGCAGCTGATGCGGGAGATGAGGCAGGCCTTGGCCTGCTTGTGCGAGGCGTACACCGTGCGGATGGCCACCACCCCGCAGATGACCTTCAGCAGCCAGTCGCAGCAGCTCACCTGGTGCTGCCTCAGGGGTACGTGCAGCAGCTGGTTCCTGCGAAACGGAGACCCCGTAACTCAGGTCACCACCCCCGCTGCAGGAGACACCATGTCCCAGCAAGCAGGGAGGGGGCGCCTGTGGGGGGCCCTGTCTGCATGGGGCCTGTGCCCCTGTGAACGCTGCACCCAGCGCACGAGGCCCGGGGCATCCACGGGCCCTCGAGAGACCCCGAGACGCAGCCAGCAGGGAAGAACAGGCAGCCTTTCCCAAAGCCACTCCCAGCTTCCGTGTCAGCGACCAGGAGCCACACGTGGAACAAGAGCCTGCCCGTGGCTTTCAGGATATGTCAGAGGGGCCTCTGTTGAGACCCAGGGGTCTCTGTATTTTTAAACCAGAAATCCCACCAGTACATAAATGAGCCGTGCACCTTGTGATGACATAAGAGTGATAAGAACATTAAATCCATGCACGCCTATTTAAATTGCATATGTCCCCATGAGAGGAATGACAAAGCAGTCCCAAGTACACAGAAGAGGATGGGGTGAGAATAAAGCAACCAAGTTCCAGCGTTTCGGCACCCGGGGGGCTGTCCTGGGCCTCCGGGGGCCCGGGGGTCCCGCGCCCTCCTGGTGGGGATGACCGCCCACGCTCCGTGCTTGGGGATGGATGAACGCACTTCGTGCTGGAAACAAGGCCGTGCGGCAGGTACTATCCCTCACCCCCGGTTTATGGATAAAGACACTGAGGCACAGAGACGTGAAGTGCCTCCGTGCCCCGCGTCACGGAGCCTGGGAGCCGCCTCCCTTAACGAAGGCCGTGAGCGGGACAATGTCCTCCCACCAGCCCCTCACTCAGCCTCCCAACACCCGCTGAGCTTCTTGGGCAGAGCAAGCAGCTGCTCCGAGAAGCGAGGGCTTGCAGGGGGGAGTGTGGACCCCCGGACGTCTCAGCCACTTCTGGGCTCCATGAGGCCAGCGCCGGGGACCCGAGCAGTGTGTTCTGGGGCCCCTGACGCACTCCCAGGGAGGCAGGAACCCTCAGGGCACGGAGCAAATCGAGATCAAAAAAGGGAGAGCCCTGTACTTCCCTGGAGACTTCCTCCAACATGGCAGCATCTTCTCCTTCCCGGAGAAGTGTCACCCCCCCAGGTTAAGGTGACCAGATTTTAACATTGGTAAAGCGGGACACCATTGACCGGGGGGGGGGGGGCGGAGGGGGTTCTTGATTAAAAATTGGGTCTATCTCCCGCCGTTCCCTAGCTTGTCGTGCATTCTTTCCAAACATCGGGACTTTTTTAAAACGCCGCGGGACATGGGACAAATTATTAAAAATTGGGACTGTCCCGCCAAAAGTGGGACGTCTGGTCACCTTACCCCAGGTGTTAGCAGCAGCCAGACCCCCCGGCTGTGAGCACGGCCAGGTCCACCTGAGTGACCCCGGGGGACCCCCTTCTGAGCCCTCTGGGCCAGAGCGCGTGTTATATGCCTGAGAAAAGGATCATCCTGAAGACTCTGCACAGAAACTATTTCCCTCCTTTGCGACACTCTCTGAAATTCAGGGGATAAACAAAAGCATTAAATCTGCACATGTCATCAAGGCAGAGGCTCCACACGGTTCTAGAGTCTTCCAGACACAGGACTTTGAAGAAGGAGCCTTTTGCCAAATGGACTGCTCTTGAGTTTTTTTCCAGCTGGTCAGTGACCCTCAAACCAGCAGCCGGGCGCCCCCAAGGTCAACCCTGGAGTTCTAAGAGCACCCCTGACACGAGGTGTGTGGGAACAATTTCTGCAGCAGGACTTGCATTGCTTTTGCTTCTGAGTCACCCTCACACGTCTCCTGGCAAATCTGAGGGGAACAGCATCACCCACAACGCAGGCCTGGGTGCCAGGGTGTGTGAATCACCGTCTCCCTTCCAGCAAGAGCGATAGGAGATTCTCGTACCTACAGGGTCATCCGCTCTGAGCTACGTCCACAAGGGAGCACCCAGACCACCCCACACACAGGGAAACGCAGACGCCTTTGTCTGGGGGTTCAGGACATGTCTTCCCACATCACTGCACATCGGCGTGGCAGGATGACTCTGTCTCCCCATTCTTGGGAGACATTCTTGGGATTCTTTGGGATCTGAAACCAGAATGTCTGGGTTTAATGTCCCTCAAATGGGGGAAGCCGGGATGGCTCAGTGGGTTAAGCGCTCACTTTGCAGCCCCGGGGACCGGGGATCGAATCCCGGCCCCGGCCCGTGCGGACCCGTATGCTGAACTGGGAGCTCCCCCAGTTCAGTTCTCTCTCTGTCTCTGTCTCTGTCTCTCTCTCTCTCTCTGTCAAAAATAAATAAACTGTTAAAAAAAAAAAAAGTCCCTCAAATGTTTAAGCCTCCGTCTCTTTATCCGTAAAGTGGGGATACCAGACCCCACACCTCATGGAACTCTATGAGGATGATGAGAACTCAGAACAGGGCCCGGAACACCTGCCAGCTGAGCAGGCTGCGATTGCTAGAAGATGCCTGAAGCCCCCGGCCCAGGCCCAGCTGCCCAGGCCGTGCTGGGGGGTGTTGGCTCTCACGCTCTGAACTTCAGGCCCTGGTGTGTGCTCCTAAATCTACCTCAGGCCGCTCTGAGCACCTTCCCTGGCTCCAGGGGTGGGTAGCGGGGTGAGTCTTCCTCACACTGCGCAGTAGGGAGCCCGGGAAGGATGCAAAGCGGAGATCGGAGATCGAAGGACACGGGGGACAAGCAGAGCCCACCGGCCGGGTGGCCTGGGGGGTGGTGCGGGGGGCAGCAGAGGCGGGGCCCCGGGCCTCACCAGAAGAAGGCATCCCCCCACTCGTAGCTGTCATCGCCCTGCTTCTGCGCCCGGACGGTGAGGTCGAAGCGAGAGCCCTCGTTGGGCCACGCGAAGTAGAAGCCGCCCGAGTGGAGGATCTTGCGCAGGGCGGTGAGCCGCTCCTCCTCCTTGGCCTCTTCCTGGAGAGGGTAGAGGTCGATGGCGGTGATTTTGAAGATTTCGGCCTCCGGAATTCGGCCCACAGAGGTGCAGCCTGTCACCAGAACCAGGAAGCTCAGGCACGCGCCACCTGGAGGGGGAATCAGACGCGGGCTTAGGCTCACAGGCGCCCCGCAGGGTGGCTGGCGGTCACGAGTGACCCTCTTGTCACCGCATCGACGTGACTTCCTGTCCACTCCTGCATGTGCCCCGGCGCCTCACGCCCCTAACCTAAGGTGACCAGATTTTAACATTGGTAAAGCGGGACACCATTGACCGGGGGGGAGGGGGTTCTTGATTAAAAATGTGGTCTATCTCTTGCCGTTCCCTAGCATGTCGTGCATTCTTTCCAAACATCGGGACTTTTTTAAAACGCCGCGGGATGAGGGACACATTGTTAAAAATCAGGACTGTCCCGTCAAAAGCAGGACGTCTGGTCACCTAGCCCTAACCTCAGCGCTCAGGGGCCCCCCGGTTCTGAGCTGGGCCCCGGACGGAGGCACCCGTTAGACATGCAGATGCCCAGCCCATCCAGGGACCCCTGGGCGGGTCCGGCCAATGCCTCTGCGTTAAGGAGCCGCAGGTGACTCCGCGGCCCACCTGGCCTGACGTCTTCCCAGCCCCGCGCCCTCTCCCATAGGGGCCTCCACGGCCTCTCAAATCCACCCCCCCACGAATCCTGAGCCACCACCTGGCTCAGGGCCTCCCCATCCCCCTGACGGCCGACCTCCCTCCCCGCCCCCCCCACGAACATCCTTCTGTGGCTCCCACTTCCCCCAGGACCGAAAGGCGGTCCTCACAGACGACACGCAGGGTCCAGCAGCTCGGCCAGCCTGTGCTCTGAAGCTCCTTAAACGTGACACGTGCCCTTGCATGTCTCTCCCGGGACACCCCCCGCCCCCGCTGCCTGCCCCGCGAGGCCCTCTACAATCCCGAACCACCCCACTCAGCGTCCCTGCCCCCGGCTTCCAGAACCGCACGGGCCTCCATGTGCGGGTCAGGACCATCCTGCCTGCCCCCCGTTTATTAAGAGAACCCCCTCCACCCTTCGGGGCCAACTCAGCAACCCCTCACCCAGGACACGGCTCCGTGCTAACAGCATGCGTGTCAGCCCCTCTCACGTGCAGCCCTGACACCTGTGTCCCCAGGAGACCGGGGGTTCCTTAGGGGCAGCGCTCGTTCCAATGTTCTGTCCCAGCACCGCGCAGGGCCCAGGTCTGAGGAATTCTTCCTGAAGAAGCCAACGCGAGAGCGGCTCAAGCCTCCCGCCCCACGAGAGGTTACCCCGAGCCAGGGGGAGACACCCCTCCAGGGACCCCACCACGCCGTCCGGGGCTGTTCTCTGCGCCGCACCCCCCTCCCCACTGCAGGCCCTTGGCGCACAAAGCTGCCCCATCCGTCGGGGGACACGGCAAGGCTCTGCTCTGGGGACAGCGCTCTGCTCTCCCGTTTCAGGACATGGCCCAAGAGGTCACGTGGACTGGCCGCTGAGGGCTACAGGATGCTCCTCCCAGGGGGCCCCCCAAAGGTCTCCTCCAGACGGCCAGTGTCATTATCTGGAGCGACAGCACTCAACGTTCTTCCATCTCTCAACATTTCTTTTTTATTAAAGATTTATTTATTGTTTTTGACAGAGAGAGAGATACAGAGACAGAGAGAAGGGGGAGGGCCCAGAACAGTCTCCATAGTTGCACATCATTGGTTTTTCTACATAGTTTCATTCCACAGGTGGGCGCGGGGCTGCACAGGGCAGGAACTGGGCCGGGGTCTCGCCCTGGTGAGAACTGAACTGGGGGCACTCCCCAGCTCAGCATATGGGTCCACACGGGCCGGGGCCGGGATTCGATCCTCGGTCCCCAGGGCTGCAAAGTGAGTGCTCAACCCACTGAGCCATCCGGCTTCCCCTCGACATTTCTGATAAAGGACCCCAATGGTGGCCAAGTCCGGCGCCCCCAGCTCCCTCCTCACACGAGGAGAAGAGTGCTGCTGGGGCCAGGCGAGCTCTGGTTTTCCGATACAGTCCCTTCCTTGCATAACTGAGTCACCACACAGACCCCGACTGCTGCTGCGGGGACGGGCCTGCAGGGCAACCACGTTGGCTCCTCTCCCGCCTCCTCCGACAGATTACCAAGGACACCACTCTAAAGCCACGTCAGCATAAGGCTGTGGATGGCGGCAGGCGGCAGGGGCTCACAGGCGTCGTTTCCGGAAGACAGGTGGGGTGACATCCTCCACGTAGAGCCTCACAGACGCCCGTATCCCCATGGCCCGGGGCGAGCAGCAGTGTCGGGACACCCCCCGCACACCCACGTGACAGGCCCCGTGGTGACAGCCTGCATCCAGACTCTCCAGGGAGCGGATTCAAGGGGAGCATGGAGACTGGACGTTACGTCTGAGTCGTGATTGCTAGCACTGCTTCCTAACAGCCTCGCGGGGAGGGGACCATGTCCCTGGCAAGGCTGCTGTGACGCCGGCAGGCACTTCCTGCACAGGGTGCAGCCGGGGGAGGCTGGGATGGGCGGGCGTGCTGCAAGCAGGTGTGAGAAGGTCTTAAACAAGCACAAAGGCACGGAGTCCTGGGAGCCGGGGCTCAGGAGAGGGGACCCCCCAGTGCCTGGGGGAGTCACGTGCTCCAGGCACAGACCCACAAACCTCCCAGCAGCCCCGCGGGGGAGGCGCTACGGTGGTCTGCCCAAGGGGACAGCGCGGGGGAGCTGGGATCTGATCCACTTTCGGGCTAGTCCACCTGGGCAAGTACTGAAGCCAGAGCCGGTTCCAGAGCCAGTGCCCTTTTTTTAAGATTTATTTTATTGTTTTTGACAGAGTCAGAGAGAGACAGAGACAGAGAGAGACAGAGAGAGAGGGGAGGGCCCAGAGCAGTCTCCACGGCTGTACGTCATCAGCTCTCGACATGGTTTCGTTCCACACAGGTGGTCGGGGGGGCCGTGCAGGGCGGGAACTGGGCTGGGGGCCTCCAGCATGGGAGACATGCCCCCTCGAGCCAGGGGCCAAACCAGGGGGGCAAGAACTGAACTGGGGGCACTCCCCAGTTCAGCATGTGGGTCCGCACGGGCCGGGGCCGGGATTCGATCCTCGGTCCCCGGGGCTGCAAAGCAAGCGCTTAACCCGCTGAGCCATCCCGGCTTCCCCCAGAGCCAGTGCTCTTAACTCTGTCCTGCAGAAGCATCGCCAACCTGCCTGGCAATGCTGCCACGTCACACACCAGGGGCTGTCGCCCAGGGGAGCTGAACCGCCTGCCCACGTGCACGGCTAGTCTGAGAGGGACCCAAGACGCCGACGTGGGCCCTTGGGCCTGGGCTCCGTCGTGCCCTCGGGTCCAGCAGGCTCCGGCACTTTGGCTCGTTGACTGCCGTCGACCAAGGGACCTCTTGCTTCCACCGTCACACGGACACCAAAGCTCTTCATGGTTCATGTAAATGGCTGTCATGTCATTTCCAGCACATGCACCATACTGACACGTAAGAGTAAAACCACTCTAGGCCTCTTTCCCGGGATCCGACGGAATCCTGACTTGATACTCACTCCCGTCTGTTATTCAAAGACATACACGCACAAGTTCTTCCTTAACCGATGGGCTTTTCACTCGTCTTCCATTCTCTTCCCCCCAGAACGCCATCCTCGGGTGACATTTTGTGCTCTGAGCCTGTATGGATCACCCTGCATACTCTGCCGCAATTTGATCCTAAAGCTGAAAGCGTTCAAGAAGAGTTTCTTCTGGTTTGAGTTATCGCTGTAATGGTTTTTAGTACACGGTCGGTCAAGCACTCTAACGGAACACTTTGCTAAATAACCATTTCACATAAAAAGAAAAGATCTGTTGGAAAAGCATCTTAAGGAGGCAGATGGGACTTCTAGTTGATGCATCCGTGGACAAATATTATTTACTGATGGAATGTAACTAGATGCTATATAAATTCTCACCGTTTTTCATTTTTATGCATGTAAACACAAAGAAACCTTGCTCACATTCATCCGTCGATGGGAGCAGAAAGGGCTTCGTTATAGAAAGGTTAGTCAATTCTTCGCAGTCCTTCGGAGTCCCAGCTCAGCACGGCTCACAGTGGTCACGCTGTTGGCGGATGCCCTAGTTAACACTGTGAAAAGCAACTCACTGCGTCTCACCTGACTTGTACGCACGTTTGTTACTGAGTTATTGAGGTGAGTTTCTTCCTCAATACCACTGACAACGACGTTCTCAATTGTCCCTTTGTTTTCTTGACCTCCTAGAGGTATTTATATCCAGGGGTAGTGCAAGATTCTCGATGGGAGAGAGAGAACATGGAAGACAGGTGGTTGTGGAAGGCACAGAGGGAATGAGAAACCCACCCTCCGGACAGGCACATTCTTAGGCAAACCGGTTACAGGAAGACGCTGAGAGGCTGGAGGTTGTTTTCCTCAAGATGGGCCAGGGCTGTGTACTGTGGACAGTTCTCTGTGACCCTGAACAGCTGCACTAGGGCCATGACCCCCCCTGGGCCCCGTCAGCCTAGTGCATGGCTTCCCGTGATTCCAAGGCTGCCTATGGCCCGTCTTGTTCAACACCCCTTGTGCGCCCTCCACATCCTACAGGTTTGAAGGAAAGGGTCCTGGTTCGAGCCTAGGGCCAGACAGTTGGGAGAGGGGGTCGCTGAACCCCCTGACCCACCACCAGTCAGGGTGGTGTTGGCCCTTGGTCCCCAAAATTGAGGCAGGGGGACTCGCCCGCTCTGGCCCATGCGAAGTCCCCTCTGAAGCTCAACGGGGACACAGGATCAAGCTTTGTTCTTAGACAGGATCCGCGTTCTCTCAGCCAGGACGTCTGCGGGGCCCGGGGAGGGGCTCAGAAGTCATTCGTAGAGGCTGAGTCCGGGGGTGTGAAACCAGGAAGCCTCCGGGGGCAGCGAGCCCAAGGTGCGCTCCAACCTGCCGAGGCCTCAGACCACGCGGCTCTGTGCTCTGCACGCCTCCCAAGCCTGTGGGGCCGCAGACAAGAGTCCTACCCTCTCTGGGCCTCAGAGGGGAGGCCCCTTCCAGCTCAAACACCCTCGTTCCAAGGTTCTGGCCAGAGCAAGACCACACCCGGGTCAGAGGTTGCTGGCCAGAGTCAGGTGAGGTGGCAGGAGAGCCGGCAATGGGTCACAGGCCAAAACACACAGCAGAACCGGAAGGGGACACATGCGCGCGCACACACACACACACACACACTCCTCCAGAGGGCAAGAGGCTCACAGTGCAGCCCGCGGGGCCTGCAGCCTGAACAGGAAGGGTGGGGGGCACAGGCCGCCACCTCCATGTCTAGTGTCCGGTGGGCATGGAGCTTCCGTTTGGGAAGATGGGGAATGTTCTGGAGGCGGATGGATGGCTGCAAAGCAGTGTGAATGTCCTTCATGCCACTGAGCCGGACTCTTAAAACAGGTTAAAATGGTCAATTTTATCCCTTGTGTATTTTACCACAATTTAAAAAACCAACCAACCGACCCAAACTCCAAAACCTCAGTATCACCTGTGAGAGTCTGTCCCCTCTTTTGCCTTCAGAACTCACTTGCCACCCTGGACCCCCAAACCCGGCAGTGACGGGGCCGCGTCTTATCACGCGGTGGCCATCTGTCATCTGTCATCGGGCTGGGAAGGGCCGGCCTTGGGGTCACAGTGAGTCACGGCAGACACAATGCCGTTTATTCAGGGACACTGCCGGGCACGTTGTTGCTGCCAGGCACCCCCACGGGGCTGGCCTTTCGTGGTGTTTGCTCAGGTTCTGAGTCCTCCGCCCAGCGAGGCTCGTTGCGACCTCCAGCCCAGGCTGCCTACGGAGCATCTTATCTACCCTCTCTGCTTGCAGAGGACGCTCCCACACTGGAGTCTGTGGTCACAGGGCGTAGCATCTCTGGGCTTTCCCACTGGGCAGTGAGGAGCTTGCCCAGAGGATCCCGAACACCCCCCCCACACACACACACACTAACAAGCCCAGAATTCTAGTCCCACACGGCGTCACCTCCAGTGGCTTGTTCGCCTTCCCTTCCTAGAACGTGAGGGGTGTAGGCTGAGAGCCAGCTGCCCCAGCTCTACCTGCACTGGGAGCCTCAAATGGGCCAGGGCGGCGTGTTCACACTGCGGAGATGGGCAAACACCGCACATCAGCCCCCTGGCCCCCCGAGCGCTGCATGTCAAATATTTGCTAGCGTACCCCTGGGTATCGGTATTAAAACGAATTACTCTCTAAGACTAATGGCCATTCCATGCCAAGACTTGACTAGAGAGGGGAAGCTGGGATGGCTCAGTGGGTTGAGCACTTGCTTTGCAACCCTGGGGACAGAGGATCGAATCCTGGCTCCGGCCCAGGCGGACCCATATGCTGAACTGGGGTGTGCTTCCCATGCAGGAGGCCCCCAGTTCAGTCCTCGCCGGGGTAAGGGGAGGCCCCCCAGTTCAGCCTCCGGCTCGAGGGGCCGTGCCTTTCATGAGGGAGACCACCCCCAACCCGGTTCCCGCCCTGCACGGCCCCTGCCCACCTGTGTAGAACAAAACCATGTCAAAAACTGATGATGTACAACTATGGAGACTGCTCTGGGCCCTCCCCCTTCTCTCTGTCTGTCTCTGTCAAAAACAATAACATAAATCTAAAAAAAAAAAAAAGACTGGAACGTGCACAGGGTTGTCACGTACAGTTTCACAGGCTGTGCACTGTGCAAGTCCAAGAGACACTATGTATTACAGCCCTCCGCATCCTCAACCCTGAGCTTATGAAGCAGGGAGGCCTTGAGAGCTTAGGTTAAAAGCGTGTTAAATCCCTATAATCATTGGGATAAACTCTCTTTACTGCTATACTCTCACTTTCTACGCTCTGTGTTATTTAGTCACTGGGAAGCCCAACTCCCTGCTAACTGTGGAGGCTGCACCCTCTTCCTGCTGGCATTTCAGGGAGGAAGGGGGATTCTGAGCTCTCCATGAAAACCTAGGAACCTGAGGTTACAGCTCTCATGCAATTTTTGTGCATGTTTCTTAATTTCTAACATACATGGCTAATTTCACTTAGGTAGGTTGAAAGTGAACAACTTGTCCCACCTTGAGAGCCCAAGGGGACGTCTCTTTCTCTGTATGGAGACCCTCAGCCTAAAAAAGTCAACAAGGGGGCCCACCCCATCTGGAAGGCCTTCTTGGTGGCAGCGGGAGGTGGAAACCACCATGCTGCTGCCTAACCCTCTCAACAGGTGAGAAAAAGCCCCAAAGAATACAGGTCGCAGTTCTGGGCTGAGGACTTGCAGTGGGAAAAGAGAATCAAGTCAGAGCCCTGCTCGCCTTATCATAAACCAAGAAGATTTGAAAAACTCCATTATCAGGCCCAATCCTTTCATCCCTTGGACACGCCAGGGACCTTCCAGAAATGGGTGGAAAAGCCAAATCATTCTGACAGCTGAAAGTCAAATTCGTCCTCATCACACTGAGAGAGCCCACCCTGAGGGGTGACTCTGGCAGGTAGACTCGAGGTGTTTAGGGGACATCAGAAGTGGGGACTGGCAGCCTGTCCTGTATGGCCCCAGAGGCCGGTGCACCCCTTCCTCAGGGGAGGGGCAGAAGGGAGGGGGGCCCTGCCTAGGGCAGCTGCAGGAGCTGGTCACCTCTCCCCACACTTCTGGCCCCCCGGGCTGGCCCCCTGCAGACACCCTGGTTCCCTGACAATATTTCTTTGAGGGCTGCCACACCGTTCTCGTTAGGACCAATTGCCTGTAGCTGACCTGCGATCCTAGGAAAAAACGCTTTCCCCGGGGTTGGGGAAGCAATGCTCTCCCTGCCCCTTTCTGGACAGAGTAGCCTAGACATGAAAAGCAGCTCCGGTGCCAGAAGGCACGACTTTAATACCTGGTTGACCCTCGAGAGCGGCCAGACCCTGGGCAAGTTCCAGCACTGAGCTGAATCCAGAGGACGCCCAGAGGCCAAATGCGTGGATCATTACTTTATGCACAAAAAAATCACTGTCCCTTTAAACTATAAGCTGCCAACAACTGTAACACATCCTGAGTGCCTAGAGGTTACAATGTAAACAACAACAAAAAATGTGTCGCAGAATAGATGAAAGGCAGCATATGAGCTTTCCGGGCTTCTCTTTGTGTCAGTAAAGGAGGCCAGCAACAGTAGCCACCTCGGAAAGATCCCTGCGGGGGGAAATCCTGCAGAGAAGCCGGGGCAGGCAGCACACTTTCAGGGAAAAAGCAGGCGTTTGGAGGCAGCTAGATCCGGGTTTCAATTCCAGCTGAGCTTCTTGCGTTAGGCAAGTTGCTTCAACCTTCTGCGTCTGCTGCCTTTACTGCACACGCACATGCAGATACTTTATCGCACTGGCTTATTGGCAAGATCAAGGTCATGAATATGTAGCCTTTGGCACAAAACAGACATTTGATACATGCATTTTGACACGTGGGCACTCAGTGCTTTTCCTGAACACTGTGTGGAAATGATTGCTGTCATCATCTTAGGTCAGGAAAAATCTTCCCACGAAAGACGCAGAAAAGTAACGGCAGACACAGGGCTCATCTGTGGGCTTTACACGTCCTCCGTCCCTGAGAGCAGCTGCTGAGAGGTGTGGAGGTTGTGCCTTGGCAAAGCCGTCATGCCCGTGCTGGGTCGCCTCCCAGCCATGCCCGTTCTGACCCAGTGGGACCAAGAATCAGCAATGTCACCAGGGCTCTGGTCTTGGCCCCACGACTCACTGACAACACCCACGGGGAGGAGGGGGGGGCACACAAGTTAGGTGGCTGAGTTAGAAGGAAGGACCAGGGGGGCTGCAGACCCCCAAGTGCACGAGGCTCCCTGTGAGGTACAGGACACAGGTGGCTCGGTGGCCTCACAGGGGAGACTGACTCCCAACAGCAGCCGCACTGACCCCTCAGCCCCTGGGGCGGTGAGCAAGGATGGCCCCTGGTTTCCGGAAGTTCCCTGCCTTACCAGTCAGGCTACATGGCCTGTTTGTGAACGTCCCCTCCCCCCACAGCCCCCGCCTTGGCTGCTGCCGGGGTCCTGGTGGCTTTTCTCCTTCTGCCAACAACGTCCGATCCCCACTCCCCAACCCCAAGACCCACCCAGCCAGCTGGAGGGGTTGGTTCTTCTGACACCCACCCCTTCTAGAGCATGCGACCCTTGTAAAGGACAAACAGCCCCATGGGCAGGCCCCCTCCTGCCCCCTCCCCCAGGCTGACTTTGGAAAAACTCAGGACCTGGTGGGCAAATAAGGAAGGTGAGCTCTCTTTGCACCCAGGGCCGGAGGTAGCACAGACAGGTGGGAACCAGGGGGCACTCACCTGGACCTCCCAGCACCGAGGCGCAAGCTCGCTCAGCAGAGTCAACGTTGAAAAGAACCAGAGCGGTTCAAGGAAAACGTCTAAATCTGGCAGTCCTTCCAAACTAAGACAGGAGAGGCCCTGCCCCGCTGACGGGCGTTCTGGCAGCTGCCGGTCCGTGGGAAGGGATCCATACTCACCGGACTTTAACCTGAGCTCCCCCAAACAGCCATAGGCGTCGGTGAGCTTCCCATACTGGCCTCGAATGACCTCCTTCTCTTCTGGAGCTGCAGGGAGAAACACATCACAGACATCAGCCCGGTCTCACGCTGGAGTCCGTGCGCCCACAGCCTTCGCATCGGCTCCCCACCCACTCGGAAAAGAAAACGCAGAGACAATAGCTCAGCCCCCACTCATGCGTGTGGAGGTTTCACAGTCGGCGAATCACCGAGCAGCAGCACTTCAGACCTCCGCACGGAAAGCTCGCTTCCTGGGGGCGGAGAGCGGGTGGGCGCTCAGTCCCCGGCTGGCCCGAGGCTCTGGGTTTGAGCCGGGAGCAGGTGCTGGGGGCCTGGCTTGGTCACTCTGCACCACGGTCCATGTGCTTAGAAACCAGAGGAAGTCAACGTTCCCCGCTGGGGGGGCCCTTCCTAAGGACTGTCCCCTGGAGGCTTCGCAGGGTGCCTGCCCGGCCGCCCCTGGGACCTGCTGACACAGGCAGGCTGGATAGGAGGCCTGGGAGCCACGAACTCCAGGGCAAACGGCAGGAGCTCAGCCTCTGGGACTTCAGCAGTTACCAGCAACAACACCCAGGACCGGGCACAGCAGGGGTGAAAACAAACGGACACAGGGCAGGACTGCTAGGAGCAGGGCGCCCAGCCTTCACAAGGATGTTGAGGACACGGCTGGCTGTTGTCTGGATGCCTCCAAATGCGCAGAAGAGAAACATGGGGACTCCACGACTTAGGACCCGGGAAACCCCACGAGAGAGACTCCCCAGGAAGGCAGCCACGCAGCCTCGGCTGCATTCACTTCAGACCACGCTGTTCATCTGGGGGGCGGGGGGTAGGCTGACCCGGGGGCTGCATGGGGGGCCTTTGCGGGAATCTGTATAATTTCTAAAAGCGGGTGCAGGTTGTTTTCTATGGGGCTAGGCTCCACAGCGATCATCCGAATCTCACAGGTGTCTGTGACACTAGAAAGGTGTAAATAAATCACAATATATGTCTACCCCATACACTCACAGGAATGTCCCTGATGGAGTCGTTTTTTGGGGGGTGGGGGCGGGGCAGAGTAGCCTAAAGATAGTTATGAAAAGACAGGGAGGCCCACCGTGCACCTGCCTCAGCGGACGTGGGAAATGATTGCTTAGTCTCCTGTGGCTGCTCGTTGGCTCCAGACAACGCACGTTTGGGGCCGTACAGTTGTGCTGGTCAGAAGCCTCTGAGGTGGGTCTTGAGGGGTTAAAATCAAGGTGTCGCAGGACTGTGTTCTTTCTGGAAGCTCTGGGAGAGAATAGGTTTCCTGCTTTCCAGCTCCTAGAGGCCTCTGGACCCGGCCCCTCCTGCCCCTTCTAAGCCGGCAATGGGGTCACTGCTCTGCTCCCTTACCTCTGCCCCCCCATCTTCTAAGGGCCCTGTGAGTACACGCCCCCCCCCCCAGGTCACCCGGGGTCGCCTCCCCATCTCAAGGCTGCAAAGTCACCTTTGCCGTGGTAGGTGACACTCCCAGGGACTGGGGACTGGGATGCGGACGTCTTCGGGGCCTGAGGGTAGGTGAGCCCGCTCCTGTGAGTCCCCCAACTCTGAGGGGGAGCCACACTCCCTGGTTTTTGCATCTGGTCCCAGCGGAGAGAGCAGCCTTTGCACAGGGGCGAGCAGCCCACTGCTCAGGGACGGCCCTGGGTCCTGCTCCGGGCTGCAGGCCAGTCCTGTGGGACCCCCGCCTCACAGGCCCTCCCGCAGGTGTGTGCGTGGCCGCACACGGTGCCTCCTGGCCCGCAGGTGCTGTGGGGCCGGAGCCGGGCAGACGGGAGCCCCTGGGCCTCAGCTCAGCGGACAAGCGCAGAAACGCAAGAGAGTAACAATGCTGACACTCGCATCGCCACAGTCCGCCCCTCGGCGCTTTACAAAGCCCTCCAGACAACCCTGGAGTCCCCAGCTTGCTAACGAAGAACGAGGAGGTCTTTGTACCTTCACTGGCCCCTTCGAAGAATCCCGCCCAAGCAGAACAGGGGGAGACGGCTCAGCAAGGGGAAGCCCCGCTTCCGAGGTGGGCCAGGCCCCCAGGGAGAAGCTGTGGGAACACACAGACCCCTTGTCCTGCGGGGTCACAGCTGACGAGGGCGCCCGTCCGTCACCCCCAACCGGGAAAATCAAACACAAATAAAAATTTTTAAAAAGCGTTTGATCTTCATAGTTTAAAAACAAACAAGGTCCATGCCACAGGGCCACCCCGTCCCATGTGGACCCTGCGAGTTATTGACTCCCTGATAGAAATGCTGTTCTGCCTGACAACTCACAGCAAGGACTGACCTCAGTGCTGTGATCACCACAGACTGATCCGAAACAAGCCAGAAACAAGCCAGGCGGCCTAAAACAACTACGGAGGCTGCTCTGGGCCCTCCCCCTCCTCTCTGTCTCTCTCTGTCTCTCTCTCTGTCAAAAACAATAAAATAAATCTTAAAAAAAGAGAGAGAGAGAGAGAGAGCTCACAAATTAAATGTCTACAAGCCCCAGGCAGGTAACCAATGCATGAGGCTGCTGGGGGGCCGTGGGTGACCAGAGGACACCCCTGCCCACGAATGGGGGCAGCGGTCAGTTGCACCCAGGCCTGCCAGCCGAGTGCCAGCAGCTCTGCCGTTTGGGGAGAGAACAGGACAGTCCTGATTTTTCAGTGTTGATGACCAATCCGCAGTTATTTTTAAGCAGCGTGTGGGCGGGACACACACCTCCGCAGACTGGATTTGGCTGCGCTTCCCTACTTAATCTCCAGCACAGAGACTATTCCCCACGTCCACACCTTTGTTGCACTTCTGTAGGTCGTTCCCTCTGGGAATGTTTTCTCTTCCCCTCTTCCTGGCCATGAACACCCAGCCTGTTTGGGGAGAGTCCTCTCAGCTATTCTCCCACCCTCGTCTTCGCCCTCCTCTCGGCCCTGGGACGCAGCCATGCAGTTGGTAAGGTATCGTGCAGGCTTCCCGCCAGAGCGGACAGGCAGATCAGTAAGCACAATATGGATGACGACATGAACTACGGAGAATTGTGAGCAAGGGAGGGGCGTATAAAGTGTGTGAGTACACGCGTGTGAGTGCGCATGCACACGTGCATATCACAGATTTTTCCGTCGTAGGGTCTGACGAGGCCTCACTGTAAGGGTGACTTCCCAATGTAGACCTGAAGGAACTGAGAGGGATGGCTAAGTGAAGGGTCGGGAGCATTGTAAACCTAAAGAGCATGTGCAAAGGTCCTGAGGCAGAAGCCTTCCTAGCATATTCAAAGACAAGAGAGAAGATCGGCGTGTCTGACAGAGGAATCGGAGTGGGAGACACATGATTAAGAGCTTTCTTTATAGGTCATAAAAAGACTTGGGGGTTCACTTTGAGTGAGAGGGAGTTTTTGCAGGGTTTTGAGGGTCACTGAGGCAGCTTTGTTGGAAATTTCCAATGAAAAGTAGAATAAGTGTAGTAAACCCTATATACCCCCATTATCATGTACCCACCAGCTCTAACTGCATCCAGCTCATGCCCCACCTTGTTTCATTCATGCCCACCCCACCCCAGTCTCCTACCTCTGAGGTTAGTGGGTGTGTGCAATTAGGTCCTCGGACCATAAACATCAACCAGCCTTGGAAACACAAATCCTCAGGCGCAGCCTTGGCTCTACTGAATCAGAGACTCTGGGCTTGGGACCCAGAAACCCGAGTGATTATTCAGAGTAGATCCCAGACTTCATAATCATCTCATCTATAAAACTTTCAGCAAGAATCTCTAGCGGATAGGGTTCTTTAAAAAAAATGTAACCACAATACCAGTATCACATCTAAAACAACTTAACTCCAAAAACGCAGAACCGTAATTCCTAATCATCATCAAATATCCGCGTGTCTAGGTTATCAGACAACATGGCTTATGCCCAAAACCGACCCGACTGGAGAAGAAGGTGGACTGAGAGGAACTACAGGCAGTGTGGCCCTGAGCACGATGCTTTGAGACCCTAAAAGTTCAGTCACCTGACAGATCCCAGGGGGTGGGGCGGGGGCGTGAGGTGTCCCAGCAAGGCGGTCCTCACACCCACACCAGGTGAGGGGGCCGTACCTGGGGGTCTCCAGAGGCTGTGTGGATTTACAAGGCTGCTGTGAGGGTGCATCCTAAGGGGTCCCAGCGGGGTGTGGACCACCTGGACGTGTAGACAAGGCTGGGGAAGACCTCCTGGTGAGCATAGTGTATGACATTCAAAGCTGAGTGCTTTTATGGAGGGGCCGGGAGGGACCTCGGGGACATACTGTATTTTCCGGTGTATAAGACGACCGGGCGTATAAGACGACCCCCTAATTTTACAGTTAAAACATAGGTTTAGGCCTATATTCGCTGTATAAGACTACAGCCTCGGAAGTGGGGGGTAGTCTTATACAGCGAATATAGGCCTAAACCTATGTTTTAACTGTAAAATTAGGGGGTAGTCTTATACAGCGAATATAGGCCTAAACCTATGTTTTAACTGTAAAATTAGGGGGTCGTCTTATACGCCTGGTCGTCTTATACGCCGGAAAATACGGTACATCTCTCTCCCGGGTCCTGTCGGCCCCAGGGTGTGGAAGAGAAACAACCCCCACTCGAGAGGCCAGCGGGAAAAATGGTGGCTTGTCCCCAAGCAGAGCCCACTTGGCCATGGATGCTGGTTCCTAGGTCAGAGCCTTGTGGTCAGCCTCCCCAAGGCTGGGGCTGGTCTCAGCAGGAGTGGCTGTCACCAGCAAGGCTGGACTGCTTCTTAAATTCCAGGCCCCGCAGGCTGTCCGGAAGCAGACAGATCAATACTCAGCACCCCCTCCCCACTACGTGCTTATTTCTTTCATAATATTTTCCACAATAACATGCCACACGGAAATTCCAGCAAAGCCCAGCCCACAGGTCAGACAAACAAGTAGGTCAGGTTAACAGCGCAGACGGCCCCAGCCTGAGGTACTACGCCCATGTTCCACATTAAACCATCCTCTTGTGTTTCAGGGTCTCAAGAGGCTACCGACATCCAGATCGAGGTCACTGCCTCTTTTGTGTGCTGGTTCTGAGCTCAGCTCAACTGGCTCAGGGCTGTTCCTTCCAGAGTTATCAGTTTGGAGCTAAAGCAGCCCTAAGACAATGCTTTTCCGAGGGCTGGGGGAGGCCGCAGGAGGGTTGCTAAGCACATTGGAAATCAAAACATCAGTCTGAAACAGAAGCTGGAGAGCCCAGACAAAAGCCAACAGGGCAGACTGTCAGCCGCAAAGCCACTTTCCTGCGCTCCACATCACCACCTTCCCCCCAAAAAACCCCCAGGCCCCCGCGGAAGACCCAGTGGGGAGGGGGCCCCCAAAAAGCTTGGCCTAAGCACACGGCCTGCCTCCCATGGCTGTGCGGCTGTGCACAACCCAGCCAGAGAAAAAGGGGAGGAAAAGCTCTCCCCTCCGGTGGCTGCAGCTGGAAAAACAGCTGTGGGCGGGGGCGGCACCTCCACACCCAGTCCCAGCGCGGCAGGGGCCAAGGCGACCGGGTCGAAGGAGACCTGGAACAAGAGCGCTTCAGTGCAGGGCTGGACACTGTGTTAGAGTCTTTCTTTTCCCTTAGAAAGAGGGAATCCAGGCCTTAAAACAAACACCGACACAGTGCTGAGTATGCTTCCGACAGAGCCAGGGACCAGCAACCAAGGCCGGGCCAGCAGTTCCGTGTCCTTTAGGATGGATGGTGCAGAGCGGGGAGGGCTGGGGGCCTTCCCAGCCAACAGGGAATAAGCACGAAGCATGAAAGTACCCGCTTCTCTCCAAATGTGCGCATGGTCCCCTAGACGAGAGGGACGTGGGGCGAGTGATAGATCTTTCTGGGCAATGTTCACGGCTGGTGGGGCCACAGTCACCTCCGGGCCTTCGGTCGGTACCCCTCCTCCCCCAGGGGCTCCGTCTGGAGGAAGGCTGGGTGTGTCACTTCCTCACAGACCAAGCCCTCAGTTGGCTTCCTATGACTAACAAACCAGGTTCACGGCCCAGGCCTGGTGCCCCGGTGCCAGAGGCTCTGCCCCAGCTACGTTCCCAGCTTCTTCCCTAACTAACCAGCCAAACCAGTTCCTGGGCCCTTCCCGCCTCCTCATCCTTACTCAGGGCCCTGCACCTGAATGCTCTGCCCCGTCCTGCGTCAGCGTCACCCAGGGCCCCCGCCCCACAGAGAAGCCCTATTTCCATGTGCGAGCACACGCACACACACACACGCACAAATGCACGTACATGCACACACGCACATACATGCACGCACACACATGCATGCATGCACACACACACACGCCCCTTCAGAAGCCATGGACCGCAATCCACATGTATCTTCTTACGCTGCACGCGATGCGGGAAGGGAATGGGAGGCGCAGGGGAAGCCACAGCCTCTCCCACTTCAGTTCGGGTTCCAGGTGCTGGGCTGGGTGCCGCTCCAGGCCCTGGGGAGACAGCAGAGGCGGGAACAGGACCCGGAGAAGAGGCGCCTGATTCGGGAAGGAGGTGTGATCACTTGGGTGAGGCTGCTGGGTGGAAGTCAGACCTCAGAGGGGTCCTGCAAGGTGGCTGTCCCTGGGGACAGGGACAGATGGCTTAGTGGGGTTGGCGAGGACCCGTGTCTGGCTGGAAAGGCATCAGGGGAGAACGGGAGGAGGGAGAGAGGACTCAGCAGGTGGACGACCCCTTCTGAGAGGGTTTCTTAACATGAGACATGACAGTCTGCGAGTGTAACGGTGGGAATGACCCCGCTAGGGAAACTGTGGGGGCAAATTCTCCCCGGGTGAGAGGGAACAGGGCCCTGTGCAAGGAGCCCGGAGGTCGTCCGCTGTGACAGGGGCCAGCAGCTGAAGTGATGGGGCTGGTGAAGGTCCTCCTTTCACTCGCCTTTATTTTCTCAGTGAAATCGGGAGCAAACACATTAGGTGCCAGGGACCCAGCAGGGCCGGCTTGCGACGTGGCCGGGTTGTCCTGGAGGGCAGAGGAGAAATCTGACGGGGAAGAGGCACTGAGGTCACGGAGCGGCGCTGAGAACGCCCCGTGAGGCTACAGCAGACGGCCGCCACCTCGGGGTTTTCCTCCCCGGGTCAACGGGCTAAACTCAAGGCCTCAGCGGGCCGGCCACACGCACCGCTGCACATGGGACAGCGCGGTTGTCTTCTGCCCCGTTTAACACGGGACGTCTGGTCAGCCTCGCGTGAGGAGTTCCACACAGGCTGCCACTGAGCCGCAGCCCTCCCCACCTCTGACAGGTGACACAGTGTGGGACACAGTGACGCACCGGTGGGCAGCTGTGACTCACCTCCCCAGATAAGCAGCGTCGGGGCTGGTACTGTGGAGCCTCCCGCCCCTTTCTCCCCGCAGGCCGATGAGCTGAGCAAAAGCCGGCTGACTCACAGAGGCCCCGCCCCACGAGCTGGGGGAAGGCTCGCCTGGTGTGTACAAAGGGGCAGAAACAAGCCTTCTCCAGGGACCCTACCACCACTGATCCATGAATCGGGAAACTGACTGCCTCCTTCCGCCAACTTACCCTCCAGCCAGAGGCTTTCTGGGCGTAGTTCTGACCTCGGACCCAAAAGGCATTGGGGCTGGGTCAGAACCTGGCCTTGGGGTCTCAATCGCTTCCTAGCAGGGCCTCCCCACCTGCATCCCAAGGGACACTGGTTCACCCTGAGGTGTCGACGTGTCCTACGAAGAGGTCGGCCGTGCTCGGGAGACGCTGGGCTGAGCCAGCCCCGTAGGGGTTGCAGGGGGTCTCACAGCCTTCCCCACACTAACGGGGGCCTCACGTCTCCAAGGAGGACCATGTCCCCTGACCTTTGCCCCTGAGACCCTTTTGTTCCGGGAACCTCTCTCTGGGGAGTCTCGCCTTCACAGAATGGATGCTTTGCTGCCTCTGATGCCTGTCCCACACTCCTCCTGGGGGTCCCATTTTCTCCACCCCCCAAACCTGGCCTGTTCAGATGGGGTGCCATACAGACCGTCTGCCCCAAACCCTGGCTGTGGCGACCTCTCCTATGTCCCATGCCTCCAGCCCCTGAGCCCTGCCCTGATGTTCCCAGCGCTGAGCTGAGCTGGGCTGGAACCTGAGTAGCTGTGTCTCCTAGAAGGCAGGCAAATCGGGGCTTGTCTGGAAGCCTGCGGGATTGGCCCAGAGAGTAGGTGCATTTCCTCACGTCTCCTGGGAAAAGGGGCAGGTGTGAGGGTGTCACCACAGGGCCAGGAGGGAGGGGTGAGCTGAGGGAGGGCCCTGCCTGTCACCTGGGGCCTCTAGGCCTCAATCACAGGAGAGAGACAGCAAGGGGGAAGCTCGGATGGCTCAGCGGGCTAAGTGCTCGCTTTGCAATCCCGGAGCCAGAGGATCGAACCCCAGCTCCGACCCATGTGGACCCATATGCTGAACTGGGGTGTGCCCCCAGTTGGGTTCTTGCTGGGCCCATGCGGGAGGCTCCTGGCCCAGTTCCTGCCCTGCGCAGCCCTGTGCCCGCCTGTGGAGTGAAACTATATGGAAAACTAATGCCGTCAACTATGGAGACTGCTCTGGGCCCTCCCCCTTCTCTCTGTCTCTCTCTCTGTCAAAAAACAATAAAAATAAATCTTTAAAAAAAAAAAAAGAAAAATGGGGGGAGGGGGTATGAAGAATTAGGCCTGAGCCGTCCCACTGGCTACAGCGCTAGGCAGAGCGGCTGCGTTGGCTCCCTGCCTTGGCCACGTGCACTTTTCCTTTGGAGAATACTTGGTATATCCTTTGCCTACTTGTCTGCTGAACTTTTTGTCCTTTGTGATCTATAGGTGCTCTTTTATATATGACGATTATCCATCTTTGGCCCTTTTATATGTTGCAAAAGGCTGTGCACAGCTTCCTTCCAGGCTGTTGCTTGTCTTTTAGCGACACATACAGTGATATCCCTGAGTTTTACATTTTGTGTAGTTGAATCTCCCCATGTGACAGGGGAGGAGGAGAACCAGGGGGCCTCAGGGGGCCTCAGGGGGCCGCCGGCGTTGTTTCCACATCAGCACACGGGGTATGTGGAGCATTCACTTCATGAAAATTCATGGAGCTGTTCACTTCTCTATTTTCATTATACTTCAATTAAAAATATTTCTTAAATCTGTCGTGCTTTTAATCTGTATCACTTCTGAGTTTTGTGCTTTGCTTAGAAAGGCTTTCCGTACCCTAAACTGTGAACGTTCCTCCTATATTTTCTTTTAATACTTCACAGGTGGGGTTTCTTCACATTGAACTCTACCTCTGGAATTCATTCGAACATGTGACCCAATGTAGGCTCTTAGATTCCAGATGGGCTTCACTGAACCTCCTTTCCCTTCCATGTGAGAATCTGACATTCGTTTACCTCTGGTGCCTTGGAACCCCATCAAAGTAAATTATCTAGTGTCACTAGATGACACTGCTTATGGTAAAGATGACCCTGACTGGAAAATGGCTTCTGGAAAGGAAAGTACCACACGGGAATGACAAACCCACGCTGGGGACACCAGGCTTGAGGCTTCCTAGAGCGTGACAGCTCCTGGAACTGGGCATGCCCCTGGGTGACCCCTGGAATCGACACCTTTGTGGGCTTTGTAAGGGGTGTGGGGATCCTGTGGGTACGAGGCCTTAAGCCGGGAAAGAAGGTTACGACACATGGCTGAGCGAGCAGTCACCTGCCTCAGAGACCCCTCACCAAACAAGGCGCGGTGGCACTGTCAGGAGGGCGGTCCTTCTCCTTTCTGACCGGCCGGGCCAAGGGGCCCCGGTCTGAATCTCCGGCTGAACAAAGGCAGAGCCCCAGTAGGCGCTGTGCTGGGCAAGGGCACCCACGCCATTTGTTGGGGACCCACCTTTTCCTGGCGGACTGAAACCATCACCTTCATATAAACTAAATCACCTTATAGACATGAGTCTGTTCTGCGCCCTCTTCTCTAGTCTATTGATTTTTGCCCCTCATGATGGCTTTATGGGATGTTTTACTACCTGGGAGATTCAGTGCCCTCACTGAGCTTTTTCAAAATCTTCCTGCCTAGCTTTGCTGTTCCTACATCGCTCAGCAGTGCCTCTGGGCCTGTCCTTATAGCAGACAGACCTAAAGACAGTACTGAGCAAGACAGACCCTGTTATACACACTCTGTTATAAGGTTCGTGGGGCCGCCCTCACAAAGCATTGAAAACAACAGCAACTTATTCTCTGTCGGAGTTCTGGAGGCCAGACGTCCAAACTCCAAGTGTCCAGCGGGCCGCACTCCCTGTGGAGGCGCCGGGGATGGGGGTGGGGGGTGGGGGAGGGCCCTTTCTTTCCTCTTCCAGCTTCCGATGGCCCCAGGGGTCCCCAGGCCCCAAGCTCTGCCCCTGTCTTCACCCGGCCATCTTCCCTCTACGTGTCTGTCTTCACATGACATTCTCCCTTCCGTGTGTGTGTGTCTCCTCTTCTCGTAAGGACACCAGTCCAAGTGAAGGACCTCGTCTTCCCGTACAACTTCGTTAGGTCTGCAAAGACCCTGTTTCCAAATCTGGTCACATTCAGTTATGAGGGGTTAGGACCCGAACACATCTTTTTGGGGGGATGCAATGCAACCCTCACCATTCGGCTCCAAGGTGCTTGCATGCTCGCCAACAACAGAAGAGGCAAGCAAATACATCAGGTCGTTTTGGTGATTAGTGCTCAGAAGACACAAAAACTGATGATGGAACAGACAGCTGGTTGAAGGCGGCCGTGGGCCGGTGACGCTAGGGTGGTCAGCAAAGTCCCACCCAAGTCACCCTGGGAGGCGTGAATGAGGAGGAGGTGACTAGGCAGAGGTCTGGGGAGAGCAAACCGGGCAGAGGGCGGAATAAATGCGGAGAGGCTGAGGCAGGACCCAGTCAGGGTCATCGGGGGCAGGGAGCCCGGGACATGGCGGACGTGGAGTTGGAGTCAGGCAGGACAGAGGACATGGGCCGTGCAGGCTTGTCCAGGCGGCTATGTAGGGACTAAGGGGACCTGGGAGTGGCCGCAGGAGACCGGTTAGGTGACGACGGCCAGTCCCAGTGAGAGAGGCTGGTGGCCGGATTCATGTTGTAGCAGCTGCAGTGTGGGGACAGGTGGGATATATTTTGGAGGTAGAGTGGTCTGGGGGCTGCTGGTGGACTGGACAGGCTGAGGGAGAGAGCAGGACCACGAAGGTAGTCCCGGATATACTTTAAAATCAGCCCGTTAAGCTTTATATCAAATTCCGGTTGAGTAGAATTTAACTGGATTTTAGTCAGATACTGACTAAAATTGAGAGATTAATTGTAGAACATCTTAACATTGTTGACATTCCTACCCAAGCGTAGGGGATGTCTTTCCATGTATTTGGAGCTTCAGTAAAGTTTTATAGCTTTCTTCTTTTAGGCCTTATGCATTTTATTATGTTTTATTCCCAGAAATTATTGTCACTGGGCATGAAATCTCTTTTTCCATTATATACTCTAATGGACTAATGAGGGTAAATGGGAAAGCAATTGAGTTTTATCTATCGCGCTGGAAAAGCAGCCAGCTTATTAATTCACTAAACCTAGTGGACCACCAGGAACCTAGCACACAGGCCCAACAGGTATCTACCCTTCCCCGATCTTATTTCACCTGGCCTCGCGTGCCCGCTGTGTGTGCACACGCGTGCCTTTCAGGTACTGACAAACGCCCGACATATCACTGCACGCACGGAGACTTCAGGATCTGTCTCCTGGACTTCCTCAGTGTACACACTTGTCACCTGCACCTGAAAGACTTGAGAGTGTTCAGGAAGGGAGAAGACAGAAGCCACAGAAGGAAGCACTGTCCCAGGGGGCCCAGGAGAAAGGTCAAAGTTCATCCCCTAAACTTCACCAACTTTTACAGGATCACTCCTCAAGTCTTCCTTCTGGGTCTCCTTTCTCTCTCAAGACAAAATTCTAGTAAGAGCCCAGTAACCTCATTTCCCTAACAGCAAACTGGACCTAGAGAAGGAGGGAGCTAAAGTCAGACCCCCACACATCCCCTCCCCTGAGATCCGGAGCCATTCTGGTGCAGACAACGTTTCTCATGATAACATCTCACTTCATCCATGTGGTCTTCCGTCATCTGTTCCTACGCTGTAGGGGTACAAACACCAGTTCTGCAGCTGGATTTAAAATTTTATTACGACCTCATAAGTGAGGAAAAAGCCTTTTCCAGTGGACTTTCTCCAGCGTCGCCTCAGCCCATATGGTGCCTTACTGTGAGTTAGAAGAAAGCGCCCTCTGGACAGATCCAGACACACGGTCACAGCTTGGAAAGCAGGAAGAGGGCAGGGCAGGGGAGTTCAGACACCCTCCCCCCCCCACATGCACTCACGCATGTATGCATACACACCCACACCGCGCACACATACCACGCACACATGCACTCACGTACGCACGCACACACCCACACAGTGCACATACACACGCACACATGCACTCACGCACACATACACGCCCACACCATGTGCACACACATGCACACATACTATGCACACACACCATGCGCACATGCACACACGCACACACATGCAAGCACGCACACACACACACACATGCACACATACCACACACACACACGCACACACACACACAGATGAGAAGAACCTTCCAGAACCTAGCATGGAGGCCTAGACTTCCCCATGTCCCATCCCAGGCTCCCTGGGCTGTCATTGTCAATATTTTCAACGTCTTAATGAAAATCATACCTCTTCCCTGTCATTAAACAACAAAACTTTAGATAGATGATAGATGGATAGATATTGATAAGTAGATAGATAGATAAAAAGTTCTGTTATTCCTGATTAAAATCAATTTATACTACCAGAGAAAAATCTCTCTGTCCTCACCCCAAAACACTGTTTTTATAGTCTGTCTAGAGAAAAAGGCAAAGTAGCCCTTGTAAATGAGAAATACAAGATTCTGTTTGTCCACTCAAGAGACAAAATTTCAAAGCAGAGTTCCATTCATGCAGCTCCACTGCAGGTCTTCCCATGCTACCCACCCGGATGTGTTCTGACCACCGCTCCTCCCATCCGGTCCCCAGGCCCCTCCCCTCCTGTCACAGGCTCCTCTCCTATCACAGGCTCCTCCCCTCCGGGCACAGGCTCCTCCCTTCCCTGTCTACGGGCTCCTCCCCTCCTGGTGGTCTCTGAAAGAAGTATTAGGTACACTAGGTAGATGGACATTGTTATTAATACAAAGGCTGGCTCAGGCCTGGGCAGGTGGCAAGTTATTTCCAGCCTTCGTGTCCCAGTACTCCTTTCTTTATCCACACCACTTAAATAAAAACAAACCCACTGGTGACAGACAGGACACAAGTGTCGGTGCTCTGCCGGCCCAGCGCCCGTGGACTCCGGCATCTGACGGCATTCTGACCACTCCTCCTGCCAGCAGGACCCAGCGCCCTCCACCTGACCTCAGCTGTGCGGAATCCAGCAGCAGGCGCCAGAGAACCATCTCCTCTGCTTTAGGAGAGTTTTCCAACGTACACCATTCAGCAGCCGTGGATAAGATCCATGGTGCAGCTGAGTTCATGCCACCCTACTTACTAAAACAGAAAAGAAAAAAGACTGCACATCAGGACACACCAATTCTCCACTCCAGTCCAGATTATTAAAAACAAAAGTGACTCAATGTGAAAGGCATGGTTTTACAAATGGCAATGTATATTAATAAGAATAAGCTAAAGGAGCTACTACAATATCATAGCTTATGATATTGTAATAAATGCCCTACTTTGTGTTTCTAATTCAAGCTTAAATTGTGAATACTTAAAAAAAATTTTTTGCTGGTTATAGGAAAGAGGCAGAATGAAGGAGATTATATTCTGTGCATTTTAATTAATTCATAAGTATCCAATAAAAAATGTATAGCATCAGAATCCTAGGTTTAGCTCAGACTTAGATCTGAGTCATCTCAGATTTGGTGTTGCCAGATCATTTCTTCTAAGACTCACATTTTGGGGTAGTGTTTAGTTTTAAGTAGGTATGTCAAGTGGTGGTTACTTACTGGCTTATGCTTAGTGTTTAAGGTTTTATTTTTTTTAAGACATAAAGAATCTCAGTAGAAAAGCAATATAGGTTGTCATTCATCTGTTTTCAGATTAGGATTCTGAGGCCTGGAGGGGTTAATGCAATTCACACAAGACAAAGAGACAGAAGGGGGCAAAGCAGAGAGGCAGGACAGAGCCAGGTCAAGGGTTTGGAGGAGGCATCTCTACATTTTCCAGACCCGAGGACAAGGAAGTAGTTTGCTTTTTCTGAGTAGAATTACTGCCACTAATTAGTAATCAGTCGACCCAAGTTGGCAGTGAAAAAAGGTAGCAGCTAGCAGAGATGTGAATCTTAAAATCTGGCCATTTTCCTAGGTCTTGACAGGTGACCGGACCACCCAGTCCTCCGCTGCATCTGAGCATCAGCCGTGAACACCCTGCCCGCTCCCCACTCCATCCTTCAAATCCCACATCAACACTGACAAGAGAACGAAACCAAGGGACCTTATGACTGATTAATTTACATTTTTTAAAAGATTTACTTATACTGTATCGATAGTGAGAGAGACAGAAAGACAGAGACAGAGAGAAGGAGGAGGGCCCAGAACAGTCTCCACAGCTGCAGGTCATCAGTTTTCAACACGGTTTTGGTCCACACAGGTGGGTGGGAGGAGTGGGGGGCGCACAGGGCAGGAACTGGGCCGGGGCCCCCGGCATGGGAAGCATACCCCAGCTCAGCACATGGGTCCACTCGGGCCTGGCCCGGGACCGAGACTCAAGGCTTGGACCCTGGGGCTGCAAGGCGAGTGCTCAACCTGCTGAGCCATCCTGGCTGCCCCTAAAATTACTGTTAAATACTAGCTCGAAATGATCTCTCCCTCTTTCTATACTCATCAGAGACCTAACCTGACCCTGGGATAGTCAGCAACACCCCCAGACGCAGCAGTAGCCCGGACCTGACTAATAGTCACAAGGTCCGGACCTCTGACAGGCGAAAGATAACACCTTGACCTAAATTATGTTTCAGCTCCTGAGCCCTAAGATGGATTGACCCCCCTGGCTACTTTCCTATCAGATCAGACCATGTCAGAGCAGACCTCAGAGCTGTCCTCAAGACCTGCAGGAGTGATTCATGACCCTCAGCTCTGCCCAATCAGCTCCCAGCATGACCCCGAACCCCTACCCCACGGCGTAGTGACTGCCCCACAGTGTGTTAGTTCTACACCACCGGGGAGTCAGTTCACTTACCACACAAGCTCCCCGACTCCCTATTGGCCAATTCAATCTGAAACTAGTTTTTCTTCCTGTGCTGCCAAGTCCTGCTCACGCACGTCTCTGTGCGTGCAGGCCGGCAGACCACTGGGGTTCCGGGATCAAGAGGGGCCTTTGGTGGCCCCGGTTTTGCTCGGTGAGACCTCACACTGCTTTCAAGGACACAGGAAAGTCCCTTTTCATTTCTTATTACCCGGTGTTGCCCTGAGCATGGCCTCAGACCTTGTCACGGAGCAGAAGTAGCAGAAGAGGAGGACCCGTTCTCAGGGAGCGTGTGGTTTCACTGAAAACGCACCAGGACGAGTGGGAGCCAGAAAGCAGAGCAGGGCTTGTCCTCAGGCTGGACCGGGGCTCCAGGAGGGACGGCTGCATTGGGGGTCCCAGCCTCAGGGAAGGGAGGAGGCGGGCAGAAGTGGCATCGATGCAGGAATAGCATCGAGTACCAGCTCCCGGGATAGTACAGAAGCATCTCCATAGCCCGAAGGAACCGCCTTGGAATTAAGTTCAGACTCTCGCATCCGCACTTTGGAATTGCTCCCGTGAGCTGGGCCCTGGAAGGTGCTGCCCTGCCCGCTGTCCACGGCAAACACAGAGTGAGCCCTCCGCCCCGAGTCATTTCCGAGCCAGGAAGCTTCACACGCCAGGACGGCAGCCTGTGTCTCCCCCAGGACCCGGCCAGAGGCATCCAAGCCTTCTCGAACAGGGGCCCTTTGCTAAGGTGCCCGGCCTAGCCCCAGGCCCACACACAACAGGGGCCCCGGGTGCAAAGCCCCCCCCCCCCCGGCAGAGCCCCGGGACAAGCAAACGGGGCCAGGGAGGTATATTCCTGTGGGAGCCCAGCACACGCACTCAGGAACCTTCCCGCCCTCAAAATCGAGGAGACCTTTGGGATGAGTCCAGTGCAGCATTTTATGTGCTTGGCAGTCCCGTCGAGAAGCATGACCCAGGGAAGTCTGGTGTCACTGTGCCTCTATACTGAGCAGCTCGCAGTTCCTTCAGGGTCTCGAGGCGGCAGCAGGCTTGGTTCTAAGTGCGGGGACATCCCCAGGGAAGGAGAGGCCCCGTGCAGGCTCGGCTGAGCTGGAGCATGGGATTGAAGCTCCCCTTCTCCCATGAAGATCAAGCTGCCCCTCTGGAGCATGGCACACTGCTCAGAAGGTGGGTGACTGCTTCCCTGCACCTGAACGCTCTTCCGTATAGTGTCGGCTGAAAAGCCAGTCAGTTACGACGCGGGGTTGATGCTCACGGCCACCAGCAACCCTCATCTTCCCTGCCCACCCATGTGCTTCGGAACCAAGACAAGCACCGAGTCAATGAGACAGAGCCCGTCTTTTTCACACACACGCTAAATTTTCTTTTTCTTTTTGTTCTAAGACTGAGATCTACTAAACATACTGTGGTTCCTGGGAGGCGCCTGGCCTCCTTCCAATCCAGGCTCCTCCACGAATGACCACAGAGGTGGAACCTCGGGCAAGTTCTTAGGCTTTTCTGTGCCTCAGTGTCTCCAAGTGTAAAATGGAGATTAATCAGTACCTGTTACATTACTCAACACACGTAAACTACTTAGAACAGTGCCCGGTACATAGTGAGCACTCCGTAATATTATTATCAAATTGAACCAAAGTTTATTTAACCTGCTAAACATTCAAAACAGCTTGCAATGAGCATCCTTCAAGCAAAATGGGCTCATGATGTGTGATTTCCTGAGATAAAGTTTCTACCCCGCAGAATACTGGGTCAAGGACATGCATATTTTTAAAGAGAATGACTTACATTTACCTAGCAGGGCTCTGGGGGCTTCTTCCAGCAAATCCTTGAAAGCAGTGAGAAGGGCCTTTCCCTGGGCAGTTACCGTATTTTTCGCTCCATAAGATGCACCTGACCTGCCTGGACCCGCTCTCCTTCCATGTAGTCCCTGCTTTCTGATCTGGCTGCAGGCTTCCCCACGGCATCATTAAGGTCCCCAAAGTGCACTCGTTTTTGCAGTATTCACTCCATAAGACGCACACACTTTTCCCTCCACTTTTTTTGGGGGAAAAAGTGTGTCTTAGGGAGTGAAAAATACGGTAGCTTCACAGTGACCTTGAAGCTGGAAACACGGGCTGTGCTCTGGGGCTTTGCTTTGCAGCCTTGGGCTCGGTCACACAGACACCCGTGCCAACCCAACCTGATTTCCCCCTGTGAGGTGGGCTGCCCACCCAGTCCTGCCTGGAAATGCTTCAGGGACCCCCACCTCATTCCCTGTGTAAGTATGGGGCCGTTTCCCAAGCTTTAGGCTCACTTCCCGTGGGAAAACCAAACAAAGAGATTCCCTATCATCAGGTGACAAGGCTGGTCCAGTCCAGCAACAGCTGAGCAGCCAAAAACCACAAAGGGGCACCTGGGCACCCCAGGAATGAGTGCCCCGGAGGTGAGACTCAGACTCACAGGGTGCCTGCCATATGCAGGGTCTGAGGCACACACAGGATCACTGGAGCCCTGCACGCCGCATGGCAAACTTTCACATTTTAAAATCAAGCTAACAAACTATGAAGCAAAACACATTCTATCCTCTGAGCTTGAGAAGTCACCCCCAGAATACCTGGAAGGCCAGGTCCAGGATGCGGTCAGTGTAGGGCACTGCCCCCAGCCCACCCCGGCTCCTTCCACAGACCCCCGCTCTCTGGGTTTCATGCCACCCTGCCTGGGGCCTCGTGCACACACCTGGGGACAACCAGTCGGTGAGTGTCTGGTTCCACCCACGCCCTGCACCCTTGCCACACACCCTTCCCCAGGGGTCTCGGGTGGGCAGCCCCTCTGGGCAGTCTGTCGGGACCCTGGGAAGAGACCTGGGCAGGCTGCTGGCAGGTTGGGCACTGTGTGTGGGGGTGATTCACGTGGGCCACATCACATTTACAAACGTCGCCGGAACTGAGTCAGCACGTTTATACATGCCCACAGGCCCCCAGGAAAGGCACTGGGCCACGTGTATACTCGTCTTCAGTAGTTAAAGGGTTAAGGAGGGAATTGTGTGTACGGTATTGCCTCGATCTCCCCTAAGCGCTATTTTCTTCATAACCATTTTTTCTATTTTCATTTTATTTCAGAGCATCGTGGGCCACAAAATATTACCTCGGGGGCCGCATGCGGTCCACAGGCCGCCAGTTTGACACCCCTGGTCTAGATGGTCTCCTCCCAGCCCATCATCAACATCCCAAGGAAAGGACACCCAGCTCTTCCGGCTGTCCTTCACTCTCTTCATGTGACCCCTTTGCTTTTAAAAATGCCTCTTGGCCAGAATCAATTCACACCACCCTCAGCAAGCAAGTTTCTGCTGTTGGTGACATTTAAATCCATCAGATAAAATTGGGATTTACATACATATACACAAATGCAAGTCAGAGGGGGGGGGAAGCCAAGCCCAATAAATTAAAGTCTTGCTTGGCATTGACCCAACAACTAAATTTTAGGAAGCTTATTTTTCATTAAAAAAAAAAATACAGGGATGAGTGACATAGATTTGAAATATATTGATAACAATCAAGGCTAAATGACAGGTACATGGGGATTCATTTTTCCTTCCACTTTTGTGCACAACTGATCATTCTCACGACAAAAGGCTAAAGCCTCCTCCAAATTTGAAATCATGTTTTTTCTACCAGCGAGTTAGTAGGTGGAAGCCCACAGGGACCCAGTTTGCATTTTTGTAAACATTGTGCTGACTTCCTAGGCCCCATGTTCAAGGCCACTGTGCCCCGTTCACTGCTCCGTTTTCCCAGGCCAGGCCATCTGGAACCCTGCCTGGCTCTCACTGTGCTTCATTCTGTCTTTATCGAGGAGAACGGATAGCATGGTCACTCACTGGATTTTCAGAGGCTCTTAAGCAAATTTCCAATCACTGACCAAATAAATCAGGACCAAAGCCAGAGAGAGTGACTATAGCAATAGTCTCACTTGGCTCCAAGTGCACTGTTTCCATTCACGCAAAGCACTGCTACACTGTGGCCTTTAAATAAACACAGCAACTGGGAAACCCCAGGCGGGATGTTTACACAGAAACTTTCCCCAACAAGGTCGATGTAATTTAGGGACACTCACTAATTAACTTAATTCAGTGTCCCAAGCCTCCTCCCACGGCTCCCGACAAGGTGGGGGTGGGGCAGAGGCAGAGCCATACCTGCTGGCAAACACAGGGACACTGCAGGCCACCCGGCCTGGGGGGGCTGTTTGGAGAGCAGTGGACTCTGCAGTATTGCCGCCCGCTCTGCAAATGTGGAAATGGACGAGGCGCATGCATAGTAGGCAGATTTCCCTTCTTCTCATCCACACCGAGTCCAAAAGAGACAGAGAAAGACAGCACGTGCTTTTTTGTCCCAATGTGCACAGACGAGAACGTCTATGCCCCTAGTTCCGATTGTGAGCCAAAGAAAGCTACGGCTTTTCACCTGTCCCTGAGATGCCACCTACTCTCGAATCAGGTCACAAAGAAAACTGTAAAAAGAAAAAGAAAAAAAACAACCTTGGAAATGGGTGCCGGTCTGTTTGGCTTTGCTGTCTTTGGAATTCCTGCTCACACTGACCCACATTAGAGACACGTCCTCCGCCTACTCCTTGGAGAAGCAGGAACTGGGACGTATTTCTCCAGGGACCCTCCGACTGGCAGGCCGCATGGTGTGGACGTCTCTGTAGTCAGTTTGGAACTACAGGGCCGGCCCAGCAACCCACTCAACAAGGGTTATCGGCTTTATCCACACTCACAACCCAGTTCCAACCCCCGTCTGCAAGCACTGAGCAACCGTGAGGCCCTTCTATGGAGAGCCCTTTTCAAGTTAGGATACCAAGGGGGTAAAATGTGCCCCGAAGAGAGCTAGGATTCCCTCCTCAGGGCCACCTCTCTCGCTCTCCTGTCGCTCCCCATAAAAGCAGCAGCATGAGTCTGCCAAACAGCTGGGCAGCACGCGGAGGACCACCTAGTGGCCAGGGAGAAACCACTGCCCACCTAGGAATAAACCCGCCACTTCAGTCTCCCTGGCCTCTCGTCCCTCACCGGGGAGACCCATCACAGAAAACCACCGCTAAAGTGAGAAAGGAAGCTGCCCCCCAAACTTGAACCTCACAGAAAGGGTGACCCGGGCAGGATTCCGCCAGCTGCCACACAGTCCCACACAAAGCAGAGATTGCAACCTTCTGGGGGAAAAAAAGAAATGAAGGCACTTCTAACGTTACCAAGGAAAGGACAGCAAAAACGCTGGGGCTTTGGAACATCCCAATTCAGAGCCATTCTAGCCATTTAGGACACTTTAAAAAGTTTGAGACAACTTTCCGGTAACAAAAGGCTCTCAGAGTCCATCTTGGGACCAGCAATCCTACCAAATGCTACAGCTGCTTTTTAAAAATAGTTTCACCTAGTTTAAGAAAAACAGACTTTGAAAACTGAGTATGCAGCCCAAGGTCTACTAAAAAAAAAGGATGCTAGGTTAAGAGACAACTGTGGGCTACACATGAGCTGAGGCGACGCCCATTCCTATCTTTTATTTATTTATTTATTTATTTATTTATTTTTGACAGATTGAGAGAGAGATACAGAGACAGAGACAGAGGGAGAACTGAACTGGGGGAGCTCCCAGTTCAGCACATGGTTCCGCACGGGCCGGGGCCGGGACTCGATCCTCAGTCCCTGGCGCTGCAAAGTGAGCACTTAACCCACTGAGCCATCTCGGCTTCCCCCATTCCTATCTTGACACCCTCAGTTCTAGAATCCAGGGCATTGTAATCACCAATGTAATGTACATACATCTCAGCCCCAACTTAATTTCCAAATGGAAAGTTAGGCATTATATACTTTCATTAATCATTTTTAAATCTTCACTTTTTATAAAGGCTTTTTCTCCAAGTGGCTTCAAAGGACGTCTTACGCGTGTATGAATCACGCTTAACATCCAACTGAAGGGCATTTTAATCTTTCTGATGAAGCAAGACTTTTGTACCATGAAATTAATCTCTCAGCTCTACTACATGTGGTAAGAAGCAGACCTCTAACACAGAATGGAACTTTTTGGGGCATTCTCGCATGACCTGAGCAAATGGCCAAACTTGGACTTTTCGGGACCGGCACCAATTGGAATAATCTGATGATAATGGAGCCCACGGTTTGCTGCACACTTACGGTGCTGACCATAGTGGAGACATTGTTTCAGTAGCCCAGTGACTGAACACAAGCCCATAACTCTCTGCAAATGAAATTAGGAAGAGCGTGGAGACAGAAGTGACGGTCCGTCCAAGATGTGCATCCTAACTGAAGAATCGAAGCATACAGATGCGAACAAGACACTGGAGGCATCGTTACAAGGTTATGGACGTGGGTGTGCCCAGCGGCCACCTCCTAGAGGCCCGGGGACCCTCCTCAGCACCTTGTTTAGTTGGTACGAACACGGGGAGATGGTCCAGCAGGGCATCCGTTGGAAGCCCATTTCTCCAGGGTTCAAGTTCAAAGTTCTGACAATCCTACCGGGTTTCGCTCGCTTTGCTGTTGCCTCTTCATGCACATGAGCCGCACGAGGGAGCAGGGGTCAGCGATGCTAGGAAACCATCACATAGACAGCCACAGGGGTGAGGCAGAACTGTGTCCCCTTGGGCCGATTTCTTAGCCTCTTCGGGCCTCAGTTTACTCATCTGGGATAGGGGGGTAATGACAGCTCTTTTGTGGAACTGTGAAAATGAAACGAGATGGTGTCTAAAGTCCTTGCCCAACACCAGTGTCCTGGTTCCCTGAGGTCCATACGTGAAGCATCCTGGCATCTAACTCCAAATACACCCAGGCATCGGGAAGTATAGTTGCCTCCAAGTTCTCTACTTTGCAGCACCAATGTCTCTGCGCCCGGGTAGTGAGGAGGCCAAGATGCCATGAACAGGAAAGGAGAAGATTAAACACAGAACGGAGGTGCCTCCCTAGAAGAAGCCATCTGCTGATTCTACAGCTGAGCAGGGCTTCGAGGAAAGGTCACCGCGGACGTCACCCATTCACAGGGTCACCAGGAGCCTCCAGCGCACCCGGTGACGCGCACAAAGGTGCCATCAACAGATTCTCCGGGATCCACGGGTATGTTGCTGCGATTCTGTCCCTTCCCCCCCTGGGCGTGACGCTACCCAACGCCATCCAATGGGTGTCACCAACAGGCGCAAAAGAAAAGGAACGCCGGGCACAGGGTCCCGCTGGCCCTTAGATCCACCCCTTCCGATCGGTCTCAGGCGCCTATGGGCACGGCGTCCCCGGCGGGGAGCGCGGGGCATCCAAGGCCAAAGCCGGCTCCGCAAGACGCAGGCCCCGCGGCCGGCGCGCACGTGGGACCCCGCGCGCCCTGGGCGCGGCCGGCGCCCCCACTCCCGCGCTGTCCCCTGCGCGCCCCTCCTGCGGGCTCCCAGGCACTCACCGAGCGTGGCGACGGTGCCGGCCTCGAAGAGCAGGCAGTCCCCGCGGCCGCGCGCCTCCAGCAGGACGCTGCTGCCCCGCGTGTTCTCCAGCCGCCCGAGCAGCCGCAGCGCTTTGCTCAGGGCCATGGGCGCTGGGGCCGCCTCGGGGCCCGGGGCGCGCAGCCGCCGCGGCTCCCCGCGCCCGCAACTCCCCGGAGGAGTTTCACTTCGCGCCGCGCAGGCTCCTCCCCATCGCCTCGTCCTCCCGGTGCTCCCGCCCTGGCCGCGCCGCCCCGGGCAGGGGAGGCCACCGCGCTCCCCCCAGCGGCGAGGCCGGCGCGCACGCCCGGGGCGCCCCCTGCGCCCCCGGGGCCCGAGCGCCGCTGCCCCCGGTGCTGGCGGGGAAGGCCCTCCCTGCAGTGGGCGGCAGCCAGGGAGGAGGATTCCACACATTCCTCCGCCCGGAGGAGGCCGCCGTCCGCGGGGTGCCCCGGGGACCCGGAGATCCTCACGGGCGCCCGTATATGGGCAGCCCGGGCCCGGCTGGCGCCGCGGGGCCGAAACCACCCGGGCCCGCCTCCCTCCCGCGTTCCGTGACCCTGGGCGCGTCCCTTCAACGCCCTGGGCCTCAGTTGCCCTGCGGGTAAAGCGGGTTAATAACGGTGCCAACCGCTTAAAGTTGGAGGAGGGTCGAGTCAACTCGAGGAAAGGGATTATTAGGGAGCGTCTGGCGAGCGGGAAGGGCCCGGTAAATGTTGCCCCTTCCCGGCTTTTGATACGTGAGGGACTGCGGCCCGCTGTCCCCAGCAGGCAGAAATGTTGAAGGTCAAGAGTGTGTTGTCTCAGAGACAATAAAGACCACTAGGTGACCTTGACTTCACCATGTGAGCACTGCAACCAGGGCGCCTTGAGTTCTCTGCCGGCTTTCCTCGCCTGACAGTACCTGTGCGCCCCACCCCTACCCTCAGGCCCTCACCGGAGGGGTGCAGGGTCAGAGGGGCCAAAGGCTGAAAGCCTGCCTGGGAGGTAAGAAGCAGGAGGGGCTGGGGGAGCTGGGGCCAGGCGGGGGTGGGGGCTTTCCCTTGTCCTTCCAACTTGCAAACCCTCCCCCGACTCTGCTGGATACGGTACAGTCCCTGACTTAAGGGCAAATACCAGAATAAGGCAGTTTGTGCTCGGGCATAAAGACACCTGCGTTTATCTGGGCACCTTACATAGGAGTCATGGCTGGTCCCAGGTGACCTCTCAGCTAAGGAAAGGGTGGTTGGCACTGGGTTCTGTCCTCACTGTCAGGACCCCGCATCTGCAAAGGAGGGCCGTAGGGTCCCCTTTGGGTGGGTCTGTCTCCTAAAGGGTGTGTGTGGATAGCCTCCATCAGGGTGCTACCAAACCAGCCTGGCTCCTCTCACCCCATTCTGCTCGCACTGAGATGACTGTGGGTCAGGGTGCTGGTCCTTGGGCTTGTTCCAGAAGGAGCCGAACCCCCGGTACCAAGCAGGGCTCTGAGATGTCCTTGCAGACATTCAGGAGCGACCAGACATTGGAACCTCTGTGGACCACCTCCCAAATAATGATTCAGGGAGTAAAAATCTAAACAGCAGGCAGAGATTCGAATCATCCTTCAGCCTTTTGCCACCCCGCTCACAAATTCAGTTACGAAGTGGTGGGCATCCCATGTATGTTGCTCAGAAGCTGTCTTTCTTTGTAAAATGGAGACATTACTTTCTCACGAGAACAGTGAGTCCATTAAATGAGGCAGAAGAGCCCTCTTTTCTTTTCCTTTTAAACTCCAGGCTCTTCCAGGAAGCCTTCCTGGAATGCTGAGGCTCCAGACAACAGCGTTTGTACACACTCACATTCACAGATGCGCACTGCTGCTCTCCCGTGCTCATGGGTTGCTTGAGACGTGTTTTTATATTTCTTTTCTCTTAGCTCTGTTACACAAATTAGGTATAAGATCTTAGGAAGGGAACCAACTCTTTTTTTTTTTTTAAGATTTATTTTTATTGTTTTTAACAGAAAGAGAGAGATACAGAGACAGAGAGAAGGGGGAGGGCCCAGAACAGTCTCCATAGTTGCACATCATTGGTTTTTCCACATAGTTTCATTCCACAGGTGGGAGTGGGGCTGCACAGGGCAGGAACTGGGCCGGGGTCTCACCCCAGTGAGAACAGAACTGGGGGCACTCCCCCGTTCAGTATATGGGTCCACTCAGGCCAAGGCCTGGATTTGATCCTCGGTCCCTAGGGCTGCAAAGTGAGCGCTCAGCCCACTGAGCCATCCCGGCTTCCCCCCAAGTCCTTTTAAATTTTCTCTTTCCCCCTCTTTCCTGCCTTTCCTGGTATCCCATCCTTTAAGGCCCTGCACAGTGGTGTGCTGTACATATTTTAGAAATTTTTCTATAATCAGGACCAGCGCTTGAGCTATACGGCATAGAGAATCTAAGACAATCAATTGTAAGATGAACCACTGTTTTATCTACCGCTGAGGAAGAACAAAACACTGCCACTGAAACTATTTCATTAAATTGTCAGCTGTGCCCAGATTTCGGCAGTGTTACAATGTGCATCTTAGACGCACTGAGCTATGGCGCCGTCCCCCCATCTCTGAGAATCAGCGGAATGAACGGAGAGCCACTGAGGGTCACGGCACTGACTTGTTTAGCAGATGCAGAAAGTAACAGATCATGAGACCTTCAAGGGAAAGGTCAGTTCTGACACCTAAGCCAGGAGTGGAACCTGAGGACGCAAGGGGACCCCCATCTGAGTGGGGAAAGTTTGGGGACATTGCACCCCTGAGATGTGGGGCAGCGGGAGGCCTCTGATTGGAAGGGAGGAGGTGAGGAAGGAGGGAAAGGCCCCCGCTCTCAGCCCCTGGAGGAGGCCGCTGCAGGCTGACTTGGCTGTGGGGTGGGCAGTCAGTCGGGACCTGCGGGGCCAGGAGCCCAGCAAGTTACCAAAACAGAGAGGGAAATAGGGGAGAACTTCACAACTAGCAAAAGGCTGTCCGCAGCGCCTGGCTGCATGAGAGGCCAAAAGGACAAAGAGGAGTCCGGAAGGAGCCCAGCGTTTACAGAGAATGGCATGGGGGTGGCACCGGCAGCCGGGACAGGAGACCAGGGAGGAGGCTGGTGTGAGCACAGACAGGAACGGGGGGAGGAAACGTGGGGCTGGTTTGGGTTGTGCTGAGTTTAAGATGAGGAGGGACACCAACGGGAAAGATCAGGAACGAAGAACACCCCGGCTGCAAGGTTAGCAGGTGTCTGAGGGGAGACAGGCAGGAAGAGAAGGCCGAGAGGGACAGGAGCAAAAGACTAGCAAGAAGGAGCCCGAGGGGAAGCCGGGATGGCTCAGTGGGTTAAGCGCTCACTTTGCAGCGCCGGGGACCAAGGATCGAATCCCGGCCCCGGCCCGTGTGGACCCATATGCTGAACTGGGGAGAGCCCCCAGTTCGGTTCTCACCGGGGTGAGACCCCGGTCTGGTTCCTGCCCTGTGCAGCCCCGCGCCCACCTGTGGAATGAAACTATGTGGAAAAACCAATGAAAATGATGTGCAACTATGGAGACTGTTCTGGGCCCTCCCCCTTCTCTCTGCCTCTGTCTTTCTCTCTCTGTGTCAAAAACAATAATAATAAAAAAAGAAGTAGCCCGAGAGGTTAGAAGAGCCAAGTGTGGAGCGTGGAATGTTCTGGAGGCAGGGAGTGGTCAGTGGTTTGTAAACCTCAGAAAGGTCTCTAAGCCTTAAGACTCGGAAAAGAACCCTGGTTTGGTGAGAAGGTAATGGTGACCTTTGAGTGAGTAGTTTTATGAGAGGGTTGGACAAAGGAAAAGCTTGCAGAGGATTAAGGAAGAAATGCAGGCAGGAAGCCTCATCTGGAAGCCTGGCTGGGAGAAAAACAAGATGCATTCGATGGCAGGCAGAAGGGACAGCCGAGACCCTCCTAAGAGGGGCCAGGCCTGCACATGTCAGAAGGGCAGCAGCGAAAGGACGGGAAGGAGAGTTAAAGCTGCCGTGTGGAATGTCGACGTGAGAGAGGAGGGTGATGGGAGGGCAGGACTGGGGGCAGCCAGGAGGAGGCAAAGAAGGGGGTGGTGGTGGAGAAGCAGAGGATCCTTCTGGGGGCCTGGCCCTTGGTGACTCCCAGGAAGCAAAAAGGGGCGGGATGGGAGTGAGAGAGCAGGAAAGACCCAGAACGTTTCCTGTTCTGCCTGCAGGGGACCTAGGAGTTCTACTCAGGTCCCTGGGCCCTGAGAGAGAACACATCCTAGAGTGTGGGAACCTTGGCTCATCAGCTCTGCTTCTTCTTTGCAAAAGGAGAAGACTGTCTCCATCCTGTTGGTTCTGCCTTCAGAATCTCACCCGGGTCTGACCACTGTGCCCACCCCCTCGGGGGCAGAATTGGTTCCCTATGACACAGGCTCTGAGCTGGGGGGGCCTGAGCACAGGGGGTGTGGTGGACAGAGCTCTGAGGCCCATCGGGCCCGGTGCAGGACGAAAACATTGAGCTGCCACATAGCCCTGCGAGTCCCTGGGACCCCCAAAGTGGGGTGTCCCGGAGGTGGCCCAGTGGCCAGTCTTTGCCTCCAAGGAGGCTATACTCTTGGACCAGGCTGCTGCCTTCAGCTGGGATGGACATTCCAGTGCAGGGAGCTTCCAGGTGGGGGGGTCGCCCCCCTGCCCCCCCCCCCAGCACCCCTGCACCTGCTGCCCCACCTGGATGGTGATCCTGAGTCTCACACTACTCATCCCGGGCAGAGATGCAAATATGGAGGCTGCCAACATGCCGGTGGTTTACAGCCTCAGCCCCAGATGGGCTGAGTGTGGGTCAGAAAGGGGGAGCACTGTCTGAACACACTGGCTGCTTGTCTTGGACCGTCTCTAATAAAGCCGTGGGCTCACGGGAGGCAAGAGGATGCTGATGATGCGGATGATTTTCTAGGTGCCTTCGATTTCAGGTGTCTCTGTATTTAGCTTCAAAGAGATTCATTATTAATGGACAATTAATTGTGACTTAAGTTTTAAAGCTTAATAAGAGTTTTCATCTCAGTACGTTCACAAACTAGAAACTACCCCATATACCTCTTTTTGGGGTTGAGAAAAATATGATCACCATAAAAGCAGCAAAGCAAATGAATGGATTTATTGAGTCTCTGTGTTTACTGACTGGCTGACTTTCAAAGATTTCTAGCCTTAAATTCTAAATAAAACTTCACGGTTTTTCAAAGTACTTTTTTATATATGATATTTCATTAGAGAGTAATGACACTGAATATTTAAGGCAAAAACCTAATATCCTCCATTCATTAACTAATTCATTCATTCGCCCAGACGGCAACTGCCTGTGAATTTGCCTAGTGGCTTTCTTCTCCCTTCACTCTGAGTCCTTAATGTTGCTGGAGAAACTGCATAACCTGCACATTGGTGTCATTTTTACAAACAGTGATTATTTAATATTATCAGACATTCAGTTAGTGTTCACATTTCCAATTGTCTCATAAATATTGTTAAGTTGCTTCCCACAGTTTGTGTGAATCACACAACATGGCTGATGTCTCTTAAACCCCTTTAATTTTTTTTTCTTGTTTTTCTTTTAGTTTCTTATTGTTAAATTTATTGGGCGTAGGGGTGAGCCAGGATGGTTCAGTGGGTTAAGCGCTCACTTTGCAGCCCCTGGGACTGAGGATCGAGTCCCGGCCCCGGCCCGTGCGGACCCATGTGCTGAACTGGGGAGTGTTTCCCATGTGGGAGGTCCCCACCTTGGTTCTTGCCAGGCGAGTTTCCCATGTGTGGGAGGCCCCCCAGTTCAGCCCCCAGCTCATGGGGGCGTGCATCCCATGCGGGAGGCCCCCAGCCCGGTTCCCACTCTGCATGGCCCCTGTCCACCTGTGTGGAACAAAACCATGTCGAAAACTGATGATGTACATTATGGAGACTGCTCTGGGCCCTCCCCCTTCTCTCTGTCTCTCTCTGTCTGTCAAGAACAATAAATTAAATCTTCAAAAAAATAAATTGGGGTGACATTGGTTAGGAAAAATTATGTAGGTTCCAGGTATGTAATTCTATAGAATTTCATCTATCTGTTACAATCTACGTTCACCACCCAGAGTCAGCTTTCTTTCCATCACCATATATTTGGTTCCCCCTCCCTTGTCTCTCATCCCCCTCCCCCCTTATCCTCAGGTAACCACTAAACTATTGACTACATCCACGAG